>JAQFXN010003666.1:0-10667 GCA_034693365.1 Liacarus xylariae | reverse complement strand
GGATAGGAGTGAATGGAGGTTCATGGTTGCCGACCTTCAACCCCGACCCGAAAGGATAAGGGGTCACGAAAATGAATAATTGAATGAATGAATGAAGAACTAACTATACATTTCATTGGATCAACGAAGAGGATCTGACTTTCAGACAATCAACATCTAATGAAAAATTTTAAATAATGAAGACTATCTACAACAAACTGCAGCTCACGGACTACATTTCCTGAAGAAAGGAAGAGCCGAAGTATTTTTCGGTCAGTTCGACCATTTTGTTAAAATAGAACTACTTATACAATCACTACTTGATAAGGATTTCGACGAGAATTCATGTATTCATTTTTATAATGGTCTCATAACGAAAATAATGGATGATATACGCACTCGAGAACCATCAATGAGAATAGACACATCTGCCGAAGATCCAAAATTACAGTCTTGCAAAAGAATGGTAGAGTATTATAATAATAACATTAATGAATTACAGTTAATTCTAGACGAAACTTACTCAGCATTTAGTCCAAAATTAAGAGAGAAAAGATTTGTAATTGTTACTGGATTAATAGCAGTTGGAATTGCAAGTGAAATTGCTGGTTTCATTTCAGAAGAAGTCAGTGGCTATCTCGCTAGTAAACACGAATACAAAGCTAAGGGTGACAAATTGGTTGAATTAGACAGAAATCTCACCCAAACAGAAAATGCTGTATTTCTAAACACAGAAAACCTTATAGGACTAACTAAAACTGTAGTACAGATATCAAAGGATGTTTATAACAAATTCGATTTCATGTCCAAAAATACATGCATTCAAATTTAGATGTTAGACAAACTCATACATACATACATTATTTTATAAGAAGGCGATAGTCACTCACTTTTATTACATATGAAAATTCCTCTCAAAGGAATAAAGAAAGTAAATAAATACAAATTGGTGAATTCTAAACGGCATTTCCTTGTTTGGAAAATAACTGTGTATTTTAATTCAATAAAGAAAACAATAATCTACAAAAATTCGAATTAGATCAGGAAAATTATCTTGTAAATCATCGTACAAATTAAGTAATTTATGAGATTAACCTGGACCATTTTCAATGCGAATATTCTAGTATCTCGAGACTATGTTATTCCTTCTATCCAACTCTTTTACAACAACCAAGCGCTTGTACAACGAACATATTGAATTGGAACGAACAAGCTGTAACAGATTGGCGCAAAACACGTTAAACCAAACAAGATGAATAAAAAATTATGCGAATGCGATATAATCAATACGTTATTCACAAAGATATGGTCGATAGCTTTTATCAGACCTGTCTCGGAGGAGAACCAGAGTGTTACGATTTATCACAGTGAGCAGAAATACTTGATATTAAGGAACCGTGCGATGTGTTTATACCCGCGGTTACCCAAAGAATATTGGGACCGTTCTCTAATTTACTGCGAAGTACCGCCTATCATGAGAGAATCACATCCCGTTCAACATTGATCGAACTATTAGCAAAAAGTATAAAAGTAAATTACAACTGTCGACACTGCCTTTGCCAAGTTCACTAATAGATAAATTAGTAGCGAATATTGATAAATAACAAGAAGCTCAAACCCTAATAGATTCAGAATTATCCAATGGACAATTGACTTAAATCATGGAATACACTATTAAATCTCAGTCACAGCTGCAGAAATCTGGAAATTTTGGATAAAACGGTTAATACATTTAAATACAGTTCTAGCTTTTGGGGTTATTTTTCATTGGTTAGAGATTGTATGCAAATGCTTACTACACTCACTGTAATATTTGGTGTGCTCTCATACAGCAGAATATTTGGATTTAGTGTAGTTATATTATAATCCAGATAGAATTTCAATTAATCTCAGATATAAAATTGTTTTCAGATATAACAATGGATGTCATAGATTCAACAGTTGCAATCTCCTGGTTCATGAATATTGGATTCATTATTGCTTTCCAATTTCTTCTATTGCTTTTCATATATTATGGAATATTTCGTAAAATTTGGTTTAGTAAACATTACGGTAAATAATTCCCTTCGGATTGGAAGAGGCAAGGGCTTAGTCAAAACCTAATTGATTCCACAATACTAATCAATATTGCATTCAAACCATATTTCTTCATATACAGAAAAATTGAGAGCATTTATATTAAGAAACAGATTGACTGAATATTTTCGGAAAATGTCAAAATACTACAAATTAAGAATCTGTAAAATTACTGGTATATTATTAGAGGATATGGAGAAATTGGGTTCGCTTTGTCAGATAATCTTCACTTAATGGGACACAACATCGAAGGCGAAAGAATTGAAGATGAAGATGTCGACATTCTCATACCAGTAATTGAAATCGAATGGAACTCAAGCCCTAGACAAGAAACAGTCAGATCTGAAGGCAATCATGGACTCGCAATCGTCAACATAGTAAAAAGATATAAAATGTTATGTCAGAGTTATCACGCCATTATTTTACACATAGGTACACGAGTTGTAAAACTTTTTAAAAATAAACATCCATTCTTCGAATGGGAGGAAGAATCCTATTAGGATAACTGTAATGAGGCTGAATTCATAGAACACAATAAATTCGACCTTATGAATGAACTGATTATAGTGATTAAAGATGAAAATCGCATTATTAAAACAATACATTCATATTTTTTCTAAAAGATAAGTCAAATGAAACGAGCCAAAGACATCAAACATACTAGTTATACAGGGGAAAATAGACTAATCAGATGTGTCACATACAAGACATCACCAGCTGAAAAACGAATAATTAATGAACGAGTCTTTAAAATGTTACAAAACAAAATAATTGAAGAAAGCAAAAGTCTATGGTTTTTCCTGTATTCATAGTAAAGAAACCAAATGAATCCACCAGATTCTGTATCGACTTTCGTAAATTGAACGCAGTAACAGTAAATGACTCTGGTCCGCTTGCTTTAATTGAAGACACCTTATGCTTCACTTAAAAAATGAAAAATTTTCACAAAACTGGAATTAAAATGTGGATATTGGGCTATTTGTATGGATGAAGAAAGTAAAAATAAGAAAGCATTTACCACATATATAAGGATTTTCCACTTCATAATAATGCCTTTTGGCTTATGTAATGCGCCTGCCAGTTTTATGAAATATATATAAAATGTTCTCTGAGCATTTAAGAAAATTCACTTTTTGTTATTTGGACGATATAATTATTTATTCAAACTTAATTAATGAACATTTAGTTCACATTCGCAAAGTTTTAGAAAAGCTAGATGAACATGACTTAAGATTCAATCAGGAAAAATGTGAATTCTGTACCGAAGAAGTAATTTATTTAGGGCATAAAATCAGTCTACTTGGAATAAGGCCAAAATCGGATAACGTTCAAGGTTTTAAGAATTTTCCAACGAATAGGAAAGTAGGAGATATCAGATCATTCCTTGGAATGAGCGGATACTATCGAAGATTCTTTAAAAATAATGCGAAGATCGCTCGCCCAATGCATTTCTTATTACAAAAAGATAAACAATTTGTTTGGGATGATCTTTGTCAATAATCGTTTGATGAATTAAAGCAAGGAATAATTATCACTCCAATACTTGTACATTTTAAGCCCGAATGTAAAGTCATTCTCTATACTGATGCTAGTGATTATGCTATGGGCTGTATAATCTGTCAAGAACAAAATGGGGTTGATTTTGTCATATAATACAATAACAAAAGTCTAAGTGATAGACAAGCAAAATATGCAGTTAGCGAAAAAGAATGTCTTGCAATTGTCTGGGCGGTGACGAAGCTTAGACATTACACCTATGGAAGCAATTTTATAATTAAAACTGATATTTGTGAATTATGTTATATAATGAATGTAAAAAACCCAAACGAAAGGCTGATCCGTTTGAGTCTTCTACTCTAAGAATAGTATACTTACAATATTATACAAGAGTGGAAAGACTGATGTCAAATGTTGATTGTTTTACAAGATATCCTATGGAACCAGGAGATGACAATGTAGGAAAAAAATTCCTCTCCTACTCTCCGAATCAATCAACATGCCTGAAGAACAGAAAAAGGATGAATGGATCTGATCGATTAAACAAAGATTTATCGACATCAAAGAAAATAAACATAATTCCCTTTTCCGTATTAAGAATGATATCCTATACCGTGTAAAACATGATGAAATAGGCGATTAGAAACTACTTCCCTGTATACCTAATCATCTAAGGAGACAGATTCTACAATAACTTCATTACAGCGAGACTTCTGGACATCTAGGTTTCCAGAAAACATACGTGAAGTTGTGAAGTAGATTTTATTGGAGAAGAATCGAATCTTTGATTTGTAAATATGTCCAAAATTGTCAATCATGTCAAGAACGTAAAGCCGATCATGGACCTTAAAAAGGAATGTTACAACTTATATGTTATCCAACTGGCCCATTTAAGAAGTGTGGTATGGAGATCATCTGAAGTCTAATAGAAACACCACGCAAAAATAAATATTTGATCACTACACAAAATATGCAATTGCTGAACCATTGCGAAATATGAGGCTAAATTTTTCATTGATTCTGTCGTCATGAAAGTTGGAGCAATTGAAACAGTAATAACAGACCAATGAAGAAATTTCTGTTCGGAATTTATGGAAAATGTTTTCAAGATGACAAATTGCATCAATTTTAAAGCTACTACAGTTCATCCAGAAACTAATGGTTCAGCGAAAAGAATTATCCAAACTTTACGAAACATGATGACTATATAAATCAGCTTCACACTAATTTGGTTGAGTATTCTCCAAAATTATTGTTTGCATACAATACGACAGAACAATGGACGAATGGTGAGTCTCCATATAAGGTGTGTCCAGGAATTCGTGGCAAAAGAAATAAATAAGAATAACTCAAAAACAATTCAAGATAATTGAATGAAATTTTATTTGAATATAAAAGACTAAATAAGAAAGAGTTGTAAACAGTTAAATGTCGCGAAGACACCTTTATCTTTTATTAATTTAAGTCTTAGTCTGACATTCTTCGTGAGTGACTGTGCATTAGTTTGGGCCACATTTTGATTGGTATTAAGTCACATTTGGTTAAAACCACGTAAATTCTTTGCAACGTTAGATCTCTTAGAGTAAATATCTTTGCAGAAAACCAGAATATCTCTATTTGTCGGGCTTGTGGTGGGTCAGGCTTATTAGATTTCTAATTAACAAATTCTATACCACTATTCTCACACTTTAAATTACTCTCTAGGAGATAAACGATTCTTCCAATTGACGTTACTCTTCAACTACCAAATCGGTTTAAATTTGTTCAATGGTATAGGGATGCCTTCGAAGAGTGAAAAGATATTGTGCGAATACGCGTAAAAGAAGCACAAAAAATACAAAACGCCAAATACTATAAGAGGCATAAAGAAGTATCTTATAAATTTGGTGATTCACTTGGATTAGTGACACCAAAAAGACAAAAGGGACGGAGTTAGACGCTTTTCCCACGGTATTCAGGGCCCTATCAGGTAATGAGCATCGTTTCGCAGTTAACCTACAAGATTAAAAAGTTTGGGTTTCCTACAAAAAATAACAAACTCGTACACATACAGCGCTTAAAGAATTGGTACAACGAATGTATAAACGAAATTAATGATTAATAATGCATGCAAAACTTTAATTTTAACAATTTTGTGAATATATTAAGATATTAATTTAACAAGATATTTAATTCACAATTTAATCAAATATAACTATTATAATCAATGGAATATTTTTCAATTGTAAACAGATGTTCATCGTTATATCTTTACAAGTTCATAAAGTTTTAGTAGGGAAGAGTTTGTAATGGTTTTTAACGTTGATTTAAAAATATCAAAAATTAATCTTGGTCATTTATTTTGATATCGAATACAGTATAATTTCACTTATAATAACTCATCGGTGAATCAGGAATAAGTTGTTATAACTGAATTTTGCTATAAGTGAATTAATAGAATATTCTATTAGTGAGTTTTAATTAGAGATAATTAAAGTACATTTTGAAATTAAATTAACCAATTTTAAATATAAAAGTAGAGTTTTATAAATTAAAATGCAAATTATAAAAATTAAACACATTTCAAATTTTAGTCATGTTGAGATTTCAGAAATTTTTAAAAAATACAAATTATAGGCTAATTTTTTTTCTAGCTTTTGGCTGATAGGATTTTTAACATATTTTCATCTGATGATTTTAAAAATAATCTAAATATATTTGTTATTATTACTTTTGTTAAATACTACACACTTTCCCATTCAATTCAACCACATGAACATTCTTTCATTGCTTCATCCAAATTTTTTTCTTAAAAACGTTTAATTTTTTCATAATTTGCTTATATATTTACAAAAAGGAGTTGATATTGTTGCAATGTAAATTTTTCAAATGTAAAATAATAAGTAATGTGTAGTGTATTGATTGGTAAAATACTAGCTTCTAGTGGTATGTTGTCAGGGTTTGATCATGAGTTAAATGAGTTATCAATACTTTTATTTAATTGAATTATTCAAGAAATGCGAAATTGATTATAGGAATTTATATATATTTGAAAACTCATTAGGATGGTCATTTTGATACCATACTCGATAAGCTATGGCAAACTTTAATGTTAGGAAAAAATTAAATGGAAATTTTGAAAATTCTAATTAATGTCAAAATATTTATCTTATTGAACTAAATGAAACTATAAATTTAAATAATACCTAAACAATTACGTTTTGAGTTTTGTACAAATAAAACTTACATAATTATTATGCTAAACGTCTACTATACCGAGAAAATAATCATTTGCGCATTATGTGGTAAGTGCTCACATGTTCTGTTACAGGGTGTATAGAAGGCTAAATACAACTTGAGTATTAGATTTTCCAAAATTCCCACTTTGAACTTTTGCGCCTCAAGAAGGAATATTATTTTCTACTTAATTTTAATTTTGTATACTCTACCCTGACATTTTGAGAAAATATTCTTAAAACATCTCCGTATATACTTTTTGATTCACACCATCTTGGATATCCCTGTCTATTAACGGTGTTGATTCAATTAAGGAATAAGAATAAAATTCAAATAGTTAAAATTTTCTTTAATTTATTGACATATTATATAAAATTGAACATTTTGTAGAGTTTATGCTATAATTGAATGCTAACTTTTAAACGAGTGAATCGATTACAAAAACTCTATTTTCATTGTGTACTAGATCATAATACGCCATAAACGTCCTTTTACAAATTTTACGAATTATTTCATCTTGGTCATTTATTTTGACAACTAATACTTTTGAAATAAACTAACATTTGAATGAGAGCACCTATTTTAAAAATTCAAAGTACTTTGTGTACTAGATCAAAATCCATGATGGATGTTCATTTAAAATTTTAAGGATTAGTCTATCTTGGTAATTTATTTTTATAACTAAAATTTTAGCATATCGCTAACATTTGAATTCTTTTAATGCTGAAACGAAATTTAAGATATATTTAACAAATATATTTAAATTTAAGTCAAATTAAAATTACCAATATCTAGTTTTTGTTAAATTAAGCTAGCGATCATAATTTTTGTGTTTATTACGAAATTGTTAAATATGTCTTAAATTTCGATTCAGCATTAATATTAATCTTGAATAATAATTGGAATTATAATTCGAATTTGAATTATAAAATAGTACTTCGAAATAAATACACAAAAGTTATTTCCAGCAATTATCTAAATCTGAAGAGAAAAGTGTGAAGCGATTCAATTTAAATACTCTGGTGATTCGCGATTATGGAAAGCTTTAACAATCGATTTGATTGTTTCTTCTCTATCTTTATAAGTGTTACGTTGAAAGGTTGGCGGAATGCCAGAGATTCCTTGTTGAATTTCTACTTAATTTTTTCCCTGTTCTAAAGTTAGAGTATTGATATATATCCAGAGTATAGTTGGTTATACGCGAGAAGTGATTGAAACCTAGGACTACATCAAGGATTTTTGGAAAACGTGAGGAGTGATGGGCTGTTCGAATTGTTTTAGAGTTGATTTAAATGATCCAGCTGCAAATAAATGTTTTGATGACTCCAATAAATGCAAATTTTTTTGATTGCTAAAGATTACTGCACTATACTCTGATGGCCCTTTATCAAAGATTACAAAATTAACATTTTTATAATTCAAATGTGGTCCATTAAGATTTATTTCGCTTAAATTTTGTGGGATAGGAATTGATGCCTGAATATTCTTTCGATTGCTGCTTATTTCACTTGCAACTGACACTTTGTGGGCCAATTTAACTTGAACTGACATAGGAAGCTCTGGAAAAAATGCCATTATATACGTTAAAATCAAATATAAATAAAATTAATTATTTGAGATTTAATAAAGGGGATTATGGTTAAGGGAACTTTTGGAATTTTCAAGTTTGATCAATCTAATTTTATAGATGTTATAAAATGACAAAATTTTACTCTTGAAACTTTATTTTTTATCTCTTATGGATTTAATGACATAAATTTTGTATATTTAATTTATTGGTAAAATTGGCCAAATTCTTGCGATATTTTGATTTTCACATTATATCGAAAATAATTGAATATTCTAGTTTAAAAATATTACCACTAATTTTTAAATGTGAAATTTAGTCTGGATTCACAGCTCACTTGCTTAAATTTGTTAGTTAATTCTATCTCGAATTTTAATATTAGTGGAGAATGCATATACGTATATATACGAGCAGATATACGTTAGGAACAAGGTAATCAAATTTATAAATTCAATCTTAATAGCCACTATAATAATTAACATAAACGGCAAAATAGTTACTGAAATAGTTATTTATTTTAAGACAAAAATTATATTAAAATGAAGAATATTTCAAAATATTTTTTATATAACATGTGAGATCTCATCATTTCACTGTACATAATGTTAAAACCATTAGTTTTCATTGATTTAGTGCTAAATTATTCATATATATTATTAAAAATAAAAGATTGATCTACTATCTATACATTGGTAATCAAATAAGATACTTTTCCTTTTTAAATATATAGACTACCTAGTAAAAATAGACTTAACATGGGGTTTCAATGCTGTTAATTGCGGGATCCTTTACTTTATTCATTCCCATTTTTGGTTTTTGAATAACAATATAGTTTCGATAGACAATTTCATCAATAGTATGACATCTGCCCCGACATTTACATATCGTCGTATATTTTACGCAACGCCACTACACTTTTTCTTTAAACTTTCTACTATGCTCAATTATATAAGAGAAGCCATTATCAGTCATAATCTGTTTTCCAGTTTGGCTGAAATAAGAATTTAATGGCATATCTTAATAAATTTCAAACAATTTTAATGAATATTTAAAAATATATACTAAATAATTTATAACTTCACAATAATCATGAATTAAGTTGAATTACACTTTATATATATTAGTACAAAAAATCTCATGAAATCATCATATATTTAGACTTATTAACTCAAATTTATTTATAAGTTAATTATATTAATCCTCAAAAATATTTAAACAAAATATTTACTTAAAATTATCAAAAAATATTAAAAAAAATTTTCAATGTTTTTGTAATTCAATGTTTTTGTCACTCAATAGTTATCCGCGATGTTTTGTTCGGGAACCAGCAGCTAGTATTCTAACAAGCTGTGTAATACTTGGTGCTTAACATTGTGGCACGTCCAGAATTTCGATATCGCGTTGGCAGATTACCCACTCATCCTTGTCATTGTTCTCATTGATTGGAAATCTTTTGTTATTTATTTAACAATTGATTTATTGATATATTTTTTGTCAATTAAAACATTTTGAAAGATCTAATAAATTATTTGAATGAAATCAAATTCACATTTACCTCATGACACAAATCACAAGTTAAAGTTGATTTGTACTAAATGTATAAAAAATAATTCTAAATGTTAAGTATAAATTTGCATCAGTATGTTTTTTATGCCAAAGTCTCATGCTAACGGACTTTCGTATAAATCATCTTAAATCTAACAGTTTTAGCAAAATGGATATCATCATTGCTAAAACCTTAAGTACTTAAATCGAATATAAACTCATTACAACTTATTTCTGCTCAAACTATAATAGTATACAACCTCTTAGTTTACTGGAATAATGTTTCTATATTTGATTAATCTGTGAACTTCACCTTATTTTGTGTTTGAAAAGAAACACTGAGTAATCGATAGAAACTCATTATAACAAGATTTTATTTTAAAATTATTTTATATTGTGATTCAGCTTTTCGGTCATTGAGAGTCAAATACAATAACATTAATCTAATGCACTAAAAGATTTTGCTGCTTACTATGTGTGCAGAAATAAGTTGTAACCAGTTTAGATATTCCATCTCTGAATTACAATGATGTACAAAAATTATTTCATTAAATTACATTTAAACAATTATTCTCTAGATTTTCGTTTCCCATTTTTAGGCCATTGGCCTATTTATATAAACTTTTATAATTTCCAATAGATAGTCAGTCAGTTATAGATTACTATTACGGAGCGACCAATCCGGCAGTTGAAATTGGGTTCACTTTTACATCAATACTCAAACTTTAGTACAGTTTTTACTTTACTGATGGATTAGTAAAATCAGTAGTAATTATGTCGAATGATA
>JAQFXN010003665.1:0-10669 GCA_034693365.1 Liacarus xylariae | reverse complement strand
AATTTTGTTTTTTGTATTATTGAGTTTAATAAACCGCAATTTTAATCCATAAGATAAAAATTAAATTTAATCACGTGATATATGAAATTACAAGACACGCTTACCCTATATATCCCAACTGACCCCCACTAGGTAGGAGGCGGGGGTCAAGTGCATTACAAAAAGGAAGAATTGAAGTGTTTATGATACTAAAATCAAATTGTCTATCGATTTTACGATGTTTGAGCCCCTGGAAAGATTTTCAACCTACGCATTTGTCCAAATTATTAATATTACTCGTATCAGCTTGATATGCAAAACAAAATAAGCAGAAAAAATTTAGAAAATGTTTTTTAAATTAGGTCACTTCCAAAGCAAGTAGTAAGATATAAGGAGTTTAAGAATCAAATTGTTATTGTTAGGAAAAGGATAAAAATAAAAATATATTTCTTGAATATTTTAAGCAAATTAAATTGCTAGGGGATTTTGGAACATTTAAAAATTTATTATTTAAAATGAGTTTAAATGACCTCTCTCTCTCTCTCTCTCTCTCTCTCTCTCTCTCTCTCTCTCTCTCTCTCAAACTTTTTAAGCTAATGAATTTAAGGTTATTTAGTTGAAAATTATCTTTATTTTCATATGCATCAATATTTAATATAAAATGGATTTTCGAATAGAGCTTGAAATTACCTTTCCAACGATGTATATATAATATGGATAAATTGAGAAAATATTTGTTAAAAGATTATATTTTCATAAAAATATAATACTTTTACCCCTAAATAAATACCAAGGGGTTGGTTGGACACCCTGAAATTTTGCATAGTTAACTATAATCGGACACTATCGATTAGTAAAATCAAATTGCAAATTTTCATCGACCCCCCAATCCCTTGCATTGTTAGTGTTATTCATCAAAACAATTAAACTGTTGGATTATTCTAAACCCTCTTTTTCATAAGAATATACATCTAATAGAGTATTTATTAATACTGCCTTAATTTTATTCTCTTTGATTAATCGATTACCGATAGCTAAATATAAGTTTTAAATGAAATATTAATCATTGATAAAATCAATAACAAAATTTTCATTTTAAATTATTTTATAGTGAAATTGAGCTAGCGATAACAGATTAATAAAATATAATAAAATAAAATAAGGACAATGAGAAAAGGATAGTCTAATAGCAATAGTTTTTAAAGAAAAAGGTTGTTTATATATTTTGCATACACTCGAGACGTGTAATCTATAATATATCGAAGTCTTTATTGTTCGCATATTTGGCCAAATTTCCTGTTAATAAAACACAGTTTAGTGTAAAATATTTAATAAATTTTAATAAATTTTAATAAATTTATAAATTAATAAACAAATTTAAGAATTTCTTATTTAAAACTTTAATAATTTTTATTATTGTTTAAAAAATTAATTAAACTGAATCTTTGATTTATCAATAGTTAGCTTAAAAATTAAATAAAATTAATTTCCACTTTTAATATGCTTTTATTTATTATACAATTGTATATTATTGTAAATAATAAATATTTAAGAGGAACAAATATACAAGGAAGTTTTTTAAATATGATTTTTTCTTAACAATATTTCAAGCTGACTTTGTCGAAATCTGGTGTTTGAGCTACAAACTAATTTCAATATTTTATGAAAATTACCTAAATATCATTTTAATATACAGTATTTCTCATAATTTCATTCTTAATAAAGACTAACATTAAAGATAATATTTGTAATAAATTTTTCAGTTTTTAAAATTAATTGAAATTTCACAATATTCAAAAAAAAAATGTTTAAATAATATAAATATATATTTTTTGATACTCCGCCAAACCCTTTTGTTGAAGAGAGCAGACATGTGTTTGTCTCAAACGACGATAATCTGTTTTTTTCCTCATTAGAGACAACCTATAGAGCAAACTATGTCTTTAACTATTACTACGAACTGAAGTAAATATTATTTTGCTATACATTAGCACAGCTACTTTGCTTCTTTAATGTTTCTCATTTTGGTCTGTTATTTGTCTAATCAGTTACCAAAAGAATAATTTTAATGCAAAATAAATTGTTATAAATTATTTCTATCAATGAATAAGTTTTCATTTCAAAAAATATTTGGCTGTCGTTCACAGATTAGTCGAATAGCATAACATAAGGCGAAACAGTAGCTAATGAGGACTTATTGAAAACTAAACTATATTTACTTTAGTTGGTATTCATAGTTAAAGCCATAGCTTTCTCTATCAGTTCTCTAATGGGGAAAAGTACAAATTGTTGTCGTCTGAGACAAACACATGTCAGTCCTCTTCAACAAATTTGAGAAATAAGTTTCGGATCAGTAATACAGTAATTGGCTGAGGGCTGATATCTGGATGTAATATATGAAAAGATAAAACAAAAAAAAGAGTAAGAAGAAGCAACTCTTTTGAAGTTTGATAAGATTACTGTGTGTTTCACTATAATATTCACTTACAGTTAAACATTAAATCAATAATTTTATAAAAATATTAGTCAAATAAATTGGTTTATTAATAAAGTTTGCAAAAATATTGACTCAATTGTTTAACTGTACAATAGATGATTACTAGGATGAACGGGCACTTTCAGTTGTGTATATCTTCTAAACTGATTCATCAATTTTAGATTAATTTCTTCCAAAATATTCAAACAACATCTCTTTAGATATGTATCAATGCATTTTTTATACGCAATAGTATTTTATTACCCGAGAAAATAGTATATTCCATTTTAGGTGTAATTTTTTTTAGGATCCATTTTTGAATTATTTGTTATATCTCGAGAAGTATAATATCTAATATAACAAAACCAATAGAAAAATAAACTTTCAGCGATTATGAAGACTTTATAAGCAGATAGAAATATTATGAAAAAATAGCACGCGATTTCGCAGATGAGGGAAATAACCAAAATTGCAAATTTAATGAAATTAGACACAAACGATAAAAACACCATAAATTGCAATAGTGGCAATTTTCATTATGCTAAGAAAATCAGATGTGTTTGTCCCTGAACATATTATCTGCTTATTATTTCTTAAGCAATATCTAAAGTTTATTTTAAACTTTTCCCGACTTATCTAACTTTTATCTTTCTTAAAATATTTGTGGCCGAAAATATTTAAAATATGCGTAAAAAATTCAAAAAGTGTCATAGTTAGATATCATTTTTTCAGCTATCTATGTTATTCACAAAATTCTCATACTGACACAAATATAGAGGAATCTTTAATAAATACTTTAATAGAAAAAATATTAAAATTGACACATCAATTCAGAATTTCTTCACAACAGAAAGTGCCAGTTTATCCTATTGATCAGCTTTATATGTGAAAATTATACTGCAACATGTATTCATCTTATAAAACTTGGTAAGAGTTACTTCTTTTTACATATTTTTAACCGCCCTCAGGGAACAAGGAGTATATAGATTCGTTTGCAGCACTACTCGTCCACAATTTCTTTAATATTAACGATATGATTACCGCCGCCCCTACCAACCACATACATTTTCTTTATTTTTAACGATATTAACATTTTGGCATGTACAGAATTTCGATATCGCGTAGGCAGATTATCTACTCATTTTGGTTATATGTTTGTTAAAAAAATTGTAAAAACCAGTTTTGATGTCGCAGTTAATTTGGTGGAGATTTAACCTAATTAAATTGCTAAATAAAAAACATTATTCACTTGTGAATATTATCATGGCTTAATTTTTTTTAAAGTTTTTTTTGATTTATCTCTTCTAAAGACATTAATAATACAATTTCTGATAGGTGAGTGTAATAAAAGTTTATTTTTACTGCTAGATTTAATTAATTTTTTTATTAAAAAATATATCAATCTCACTTTTTTAAAAGTTGCCTTATTGACAAAAATGTAAATTGAATGAAAGTTAACACTCATACAAATTAAGTCAACTCGAATACGTGACTAAACAATAACTCATTCGAGGATAGCTCTGATATTTTGCTGTACTATGTCTGACACATTATTAGTATTCCTATATTATGATTCGTTACAACTTTTACAATATAAAATCATAAATATTTTCTATTCACTGATTAAATTTTTTGTCTAATATTGTTAAGATTTTAAGCTAATTGTACATATTAATATTATGCAGAATAAATTGATTATTGACTGGAATTACCCCGTTTTAGATTTTTTAAATTTATTTTAAGAAAATATAGATTATTATACAAATATATACAATGTGTTTCAAAAATAATACCTAGAGATTGATATAGAAGATCACACATTTGCAAGTATTTTACTTACATTAAAGTTTATGGTTAGATTATAGCAAACAGAGTATAACATTAAGTAAATACAAGTTAAACGATTGCAAATAATTATTTATTGTCAATGTAACTTCATGAAATGACAATTTTAATATTTAAATTGATTGAGTGAAAATCGAATGTTGTGTACAAAATAACATTTTGGACCCGTAAGAAAATAAAGGGTCATTTTTCTGTCATATGGCAAAGTATTTTACAGTTATTGCTCAGAAATTAATTTAATATGATTTTTATTACGTTGATTAACAGATAATAAAGTGTTATCTTATTATAATATATTCGGTTTAATATTCATAAATGTTGTGAATAATAAATAATATTTCATTTCTGTGTCAATATAATGTTGTCTATCAAACAGTATGAAAATTTATGTGTTGTTTTTTCTTTTAACGAAATAATTTTTCCCCTGGAGATTTTAGTGAAAAATAAAATTTTGAGGATTATACTAAATTCTGTTTTGTATTTTACATAACATATTAAAAGTGAATTTTCCAAATTTTAAAAGAGTTAAAATTTGTCTTTTGAAGGGAACTAGGATGGTAGATGTAAAGGAATAAAACATCTATGTTATAATATAAATCTCTACTAAATATAAATAAGTTTTGATAAAATATTCTAATCCCATATGTATATTTTTCAAATTGCAAACAAATTTACACTCTCTTACTAGTATCTCTACTCGTATCAATCAATTAATACATTAATTTTGTTTTTATTTTCTACACATTTACATAATTTGATACTAGTTTTGTTAAATCTGTATATAACGAGTTAATTGTATCGTACATTTTGTTAAATTTAACCTTAAAATTTAATGCAAGTATCATACTTGCTAATGTTTGATATTCTACATCAATCTCTAGGTATTATTTCTGAAACACACTGTATTATACAGTATTATAAAGTATTTTACACCAATTTTAAAATCAATATAATTTTTTATAATTTAATAACATTTTAATGTTTTTGCAAATTTTTCAAAACTTAAAAATTTAATTTAAGTAAATTGTTTGTATTTTTAAAAAAAAATTAAAATTCATTTTTAAAACTCAACTGGAACATTAAAATTAAAGTGGTTAAACTCATGCATTGGATTTATAAAAACTGCTTGAAAATTTAAAATTTTTATCAAATCACTAGTTAATTCTTAAAAAATTAATATATACGTGTGTTAGAAATTTTCTCTAATCTAATTCGTTTAGCACAGGGAGGATTAAGAATAATCAATTTTAAAGTGTTTGTAACTTTTCAATTACTCAACGGATTTTAAAATTCCAAATGAATAGGATAGAAAAACTTAAAATTAAATTGAGCTTTGTTTTAACAAATAGACCATTACAGTACTTTAATATCATATTTATAAAATCAGTTATTTTAATGATAGTATCTCATACGACAACAAATTTTGAGAAATCTTCTTATATAACTAAACATTTGCGAGCTAGATCACTATTTAGTATCAAACTTCGAACGCAAATAAAATTAAAACTAAATAAGATAATTGAAAAATTTCAAAGCAGACTTTTAAAATGACTAAAGAATGTTTATTAATAATAATTTTTAATTAAAAGAAAAATTTGAATACGAAAAACAAGAATTGAATTTTTGAGCATGCTATACCAAAAAAATTTATATAATATTTAAAAGACAATATCTAACTGTACCAGAATCTGGAGAGAAACTATTTTTACTCGAGGTATAAAAGGTTGAATTTTAACATTGTTTGACATTTTGACAATGATTAACACTGTTAGATAGTGAAAATATCATAATTGACGATAATGAAAAAGATTATAGTCCCCTGCATATGACAATATATCATGACATTTCAACAATTGCATCCACGTTTGAATAAGTTCATCAAAAATCAAATAAAATTTATTATTCTTAATACAAATGTAATAAACTATTATTTGTTAATTTTTTAAAACTTCATTACTTAGAAAGTAATAGGGTATGTATTTTTAGTAATTATGCCACATCTCCGCACCTCCCTCTCGACCAATCTGTTACGACTTAAGGTATGACGTCACTTCCTGTTGAGAGCAGGACTTTTTAGCCAACAGAGTTCCCAGCTATTGACGAGACTGGACACGAACACCCGTATCCGGATGAGCCCTAGACTGACGAATCAACGATAGCAAAATACATTTAGTGAAAGGCGAGAATTTATCAAACATAGTATTGACCAATTCGAATAAGGATCTTACGCTGGCTTGGTATTTCAATAAAGAGAAAAAAATTTAGATAAATTTACGAGTACTCGGTCACACTAAATGACATTCATAGATTAATTATGAGTCAAATAGGGTGATTAAATTAATCGGCACATTACGGGTAGTGTGACTGATAACAAGTAAACATGTATTTACTTAAGATTATTACTTAACAAGTTGATTATAATGTAATATATTTCATATATTACGAACTCCCATTATTATACCCACTACTTGATATGCCCTCATTAACTAACTTGCTAAACTTACTTTAGAAACTATATATCAGCGTATACTCATATCTATATTGATATCTAATTATTTAGATTCATATACTGTAATTCAGATCTAACTTCATTTAACAATTGTGCGTGGCCTCAACAATTGACTGGCCAGAGCAGACGGGATTGGCACTCCACGTTATAATAGAAGTTATTTACTATTCTAAGGCCTTCAAGTGCACGGTTGGCCGCTATTCCTAATATCAATACTAGAGTATGTGATAATTATCCGGTAAATGAACCTATATTTTACTACATATACAAATAGCATTAGATATAAGAGATGAGCATCACTGCATAGACTGAGCATCTCTGATGTGATTGTACACTTCCGGTGTAGTTATTTCTAGAGTATTCTAGAATATTCTATACTCGCTCTGAGCAAGCTCCGAGCTGGCGCAGTTTCGCCACTTGAGGGGATAAAATGAGCTGCTTTGGAAGAGAGAGCTTGACTTGCCGTGGCTTCGGCCACAGGTAGGGCCGTGCTCTCTTGAGTTACTAGTTGTGCCTGAAATCACTTTGATGGCTAAAGGAAACTCTGCCCAATCAAACTGGTAAATTATATAGTATATATAAATGTACTCTATTTTAAGTAATTATTTGATGAATAAAGTAAATTATTATCTTAAGTATTAAATTGTGTAAAGAGTTATTTAATAGTGTAATAAATGATAGTGTAATAATAAGTAATTGAATAAGTGATCAGCCAGAGCAGAGTAACCACGGCAAGAAGTGATCCAGAGGACGTGATCGAAGACTACTAAGGACAAGAAGATGGGAATTCCCCTGTACTCATCACAACGTAGACCTGAGTGCTTACATATTCAGGGGTCATCTAAAGACAGCCAAAGAGCGTCGAAGACGAAGGAGTCCCTCAAAGTCATTGAAGATGATCTAAACAGCATATCGAGACCGGTTAGTATCCATTTAATTTACACAGTGTAGGGCCTTAAGCCCTATGCTCTAAGCCACAAAGACCCAACGTTGGCAAAGGCCGAAAGGTCCTCCTCTGACCGGTTAGCAGATATAAGAAGCCGTTTCGGTGCCTTATAGTCCGCCCGCTACCACTTAACATCCAATAACTGGTCATAGTTGGACGGGTGGTCCAAAGGGACGTTTGAATGTCAACATCTAGAAGCGGAAAACGTCTCAATATGTATATACCAATAGATGTGATTTATTACTAATGATTTTTATTCAGTAAAATCTGTAATATTTTTTTTATATTTTGAGTTTTGATGTAAAAGTGCTTAAAATCAGATTTCGTTAATTTAATGCCAGTTCAATAGAAATATAGTTAAAATTAAAATTAAGGATCTTATATTATTTAGAGATACGATTAAACTCTTTTTTTGTATTTTGCGCATTCTTGAAATTTATTAAAAATCTCTTTATTGTTCAGACAATGCGCGCATTATAGGGAGAAAACAGAGTAAATTAGTTAAATTATTAATCACAATAAAGACTTGATATAAAGAGTTGTTTAAATAATTGTTTATAGTTTTTAAGGGCAATTCATATCTAACAAAGCATTCATGTCTTAGTTATCACCACAAATGGACTGAAGACTAGAAAAAACATTGGCTTATTCTGAACTATCGTTCTTTTATTTTCGTACAGCTATTAGACTGTGGTTTAATGAGTGGATTAATGTTAATATATTTTATTAATCAGTGACCGACAGACAAAAATGAGTTTAAATGAACGTTTACTCATTCATAGAAACTTTTTATAACGAAATTTTTATTTCAAATTATTTGATTTTGAAATTGATCTGTCGGTCACTGATTAATAACATATAATAACATTTGTAACTCTTTAAAACACAGTCCAATAGATGCACCAAAATTTAAGAGCGATATTTTATGTGCATTGTGTGCATACTTACCAATTGCATAGACAGTAGTGTTCGCATATTTGGCCGCATTTCTAATTAATAAAACACAATTTATTAAAAATATTTATAAAATTTTAACAAATAAATTAAGAATTAAAGTTAAATTTATTTAATTAAAGAATAAAATGTCTTTATTTTTAATGACAAAATTTAAGAATAACTTTTTTAAAATAACTTTATTAATTATTAATATTGCTGAAAAAATAAATTAAAATCAATCTCTAATTTTTCAATAGTTAATTTCTAAATTAAACAATATTAATTTCCTCTTTTAATAAATAAACAATTTGGTATATCTTTGTACGGAATAAATATTTCATAGGAACACAAATACAAGGAAGTTCTAACATATAAGTTTTACTTAACAAAATATCAAGCTACCTTATCAAAATCTTGTGGTTGAGCTTCAAAGTAATATTTTAGGAAAAATATTTAAATACTATTTTTTAATATTTTCTCTAATTTCATTCTGAATAATCAATAATACCAAAGATAATATTTAAACTGTCTTTTTCTTAAAAATGAACAGTTAGTAGACATAAATTTTACCCATAACATAAACTGTATTGTTCGCATATTTTGCGAATTAAACATATTTTTTAACTAAAAAAATTTATGATTTATTTTGTAAATTACTTTAAAATTAAAGTTAGATTTATTTAATTAAATAAATTAAATGTTTAATATTCTAATAGAAAAATATAAGAAATAGAAGGATTATTCATTAATCTTGTGGCTTGAATATTTGTAATAACTTTTAAACGGTTTGAGATAATTTAATTTTGTTTTTTGTATTATTGAGTTTAATAAACCGCAATTTTAATCAATAAGATAAAAATTAAATTTAATCACGTGATATATGAAATTACGAGACAAACGCTTACCATAAATCTCCCACCTGACCCCCACTAGGTAGGAGGAGGAGGTCAAGTGCATTACAAAGAGGAAGAATTGAAGTGTTCATGATACACAAATCAAATTGTCTATCGATTTTACGATGTTTGACCCCCTGGAAAATCTTTCAACCTAAGCATTTGCCCAAATTATTAATACTGTATTACTCGCATCAGCTTGATATGCAAAACAAAATAAGCAGAAAAAATTTAGAAAATGTTTTTTAAATATAGTCACTTCCTGAGTAAGTAGTAAGATATATGGAGTTTAAGAATCAAATTGTCATGGTTAGGAAAAGGATAAAAATAAAAATATATTTCTTAAATATTTTAAGCAAATTAAATTGCTAAGGTATTTTGGAACATTTGAAAATTTATTATTTACAATGCGTTTAAATGATCCCCCCCTCTCTTTCTCTCTCACAAAATTTTTAAGCTAATGAATCACTATAACTGATGAATATATTTCATTCTCATTTAATACTTATTTGAAATAAATATTTTACTGCCAATACTA
Source organism: Liacarus xylariae (assembly GCA_034693365.1). NCBI lineage: Eukaryota > Metazoa > Arthropoda > Arachnida > Sarcoptiformes > Liacaridae > Liacarus > Liacarus xylariae. The sequence continues at coordinate 547 of JAQFXN010003665.1, read as the reverse complement.
ATTGCTTTGTTAGGTATTATCTATGAGTATGAAATATATTCATCACTATTAATGAATCATTAGCTTAAAAAGTTTTAATTTAATTAATCCAAAAAGTGACTAATCATTAAATACTGTATTGAAAATTATTGAAAAAAAATATTATTGATAGACAATATATGGAAAATAAAAACAGGATGGATATAATGACTCTTTTGAAATGATTCTCCACTGTATATATATATATATATATATAAAACAAATTATAATAAGGTTAATATTTTCATAATTATGAGCAAAAATTATTTAAAATTTTCACGTAGATAATTTATACAACAATATATTAAGAAAGAAAATTTGACCAGAATCCATGGCAGCACTCTGTGATAGTCTTACAATGCAAATGATTTGGGGGTCGATGAAAATTTACAATTTCGATTTTACTAATCGATAAAATGTCTAATTATATAGTTTACTATGCAATATTTCAGGGTGTCCAACCAATTCCTTGGTATTTATTTAGGATTAAAAGTACGGTATTTTTATGATAATATATGTTTTAATAAAT
>JAQFXN010003664.1:0-10669 GCA_034693365.1 Liacarus xylariae | reverse complement strand
AGGAAAATATATGACAATTACTGTAAAGTTTTCAATGAAACTATTTGTGGCAATTATGTGGACTTAATATAAAGGTATCACAACGTGGCCCTTTTTAAATGATTAAAGCTGTATATGCTTTCATATTGTTTTATGCAACATCAGTAGGAATTCATTGATTTACTGCATGAAAACTTAAATTACAGATACAGGTATGACTATGTAATATCCCTTATAAGTGGCATAAAATGAAAATATAGTTATACGAAATAAAGCGCTCAAATCTGAAAAATCTCCAAAATATATCGACAAACCTTGTTATAAAAAACGTTTATTCAATTAAAATAAACTTTGAAGTGAATTTAGAAATATTATTATAAAAGTAGAAAACTTATTAGAAAACTTTGTTTGTTATTTATTATTACAGTTTAACCAAATTTGAGATTTAGTTTCATTGAAAATTACAAGTTTACAAATATAGTATAGTATAAGAGGCTATAAAATCAAGATATTTTTTATATTTAGAATTACTTTGTTGTCATTAAGTTTGATTGAAGATTACAATTATTTTGATTACAGAGCTCTTGTATGGTGTTTTAGATCAGATAAGCTTTCACATTCAATAACACAAAATCTATTGCAGTCTAATTAAATCTATTGAGTTTGTGTTACTAAATGCGAAAGATTAGAACCCCATACGAGAGCACTGCTTTTAAAGTTTTCGCACAAAACAAGAAAAACCACTATAACTATATTAAAATTTGATAAGTTAACCAAAATTTCTAACCAGAATATAACAAAAGGTATATTAATTCCAAAATTTCACAAAATAGAAATCGTGAATAAATATACAACAAAGTTAATTATCAATGAATTATTAATAAGAGGCAAATGTAAAGAAATAAATTATAGATAAGAAATGCATAATTATATTAAATGTATAGAATTAAAAACATGAAACTTTTTTGTCGTAAATTCATTTAATTTGCTCAAAGACATCGTAGGCAACAAAAACATACACTATTTTATGACAATAGTATTTTATTTGCCTATAAAAATAAATTTAACCAAGATCGTTTCCACGTGTGACGTAAAAGCAAGGACAAAAAGGTTAAATTGATAAATTCTTAATGATTAGGAATAAAAGGATAGCTAAAATGCCAAATATTGTTCTTAAAATAAATTTTCTTGATTTAGAACAGAATATTCTTTATTTTCATAAAATTACTGTAGGATTTGAGAAAATTGGATCTAGGTCAGATTATTTTGTTTATATTCTTTGAACACCTTCAACAAAACAATATAGGGATACATTACATTAGTTCAAGTATTGGTTGTCTAATGTAATTGAACTAAAAAAAACCAAAATTACTATTCGTTGACAGTTTGCGAGTTTTATATACGTATTATTCAACAGAAAACAAATTGTGTCCAAAAGGTCAGTTAAACATTATATAAGCCATTGAACACACTTTAACCACAAATTTCTTTTTTATATTTTTATATAAAATACAACTTTCGTTGTTTTTTTATGTATTAAATTTGGCTGAATTTATGAGGTTTTTCTCCGGTGATAGTTATAAAGAGTGGTTTATTGCCTGGAATTCTGGAAATAAATCGCAAACTTATCAAAGAATTAGTTGTTTCTGATTCATAGTTTTGGTTAAGCTTTTGCTTCTATTTATGAATAAAAACCATCTGAAGAACTGAATAGAAAGCAAAACTATTTCTTTTTTTCGCTGAAAACCTATTTATTTAGTTATTATATACGTCTGAAATATTTTTTCTCCTCTCCTTTTATTTCTTTTTTTTGTTATCCCATTCTATCGGCTATCGAATCACTGTCTGTTCAGTTAAGTGCATATACTGTTGAAGTTCATTGAATTCATAATTGCGTTAAATCAATATAATAGACAAAAATTGTTATTCAACAAAAATATATTTTCGATTAAATTTGTATACTATTATAGTATTGTCTGGAATTTTAAAGATTCTTTAAAAAATTGATATCCATTTCTTAATGTATTACTTTCGCCAATTACTTAGTTTCTTATTACCAGTTCTATATCTAAACCAGGTATCATCAAGGGAGAGTCTATATTATTAGATACCCCCACAGATTTCACAATTTTAAACTTAATTTTGTCCCATTGAATCCAAAAGATTACCTTTATTTTAAAAAATTGATTTTCTCTTTTGTCTTTTGAACTTTTTAAAAGCCCATAAACTAATATTCATTTTAAGGAAGAGTAGGCGAAACAAAGTATTGCAAAATTTTGATTGTATTACGAATTTGTTTTTTGAGAATTCTTATTGATTGAATTTTTTTCCACAAACACATTATTTTATTGATTGTATTTTATATTTTTTACAATCAATTCTTATTTTCAAGATATTTAAATCTTCGATTTTCTACAAAAATAGCAAACATATTATTATTCATTGCAAAACGCATTGGCAATTAATTATCGCCTAATTTTAGTGAAATAAATATCAATTCTCGCGATACTAATTAACGATTTGAGGCTCACCTTCAGAATGAATTAAGGCTAAGGAAGAAAAAAATCAATGATTCTTATTATATGCCAAACAATGAGAGCCAAGAAAATGTGCTTGCAAAGATCCAAAATAAACATCTTTTGACATTATAAAGTAGGAAAATAGTGTGAACTTAATTTGGAAGAACACTTGATAGAAGTTTCTTTCGTTGGTGACATTTTAAGATTGGATAAAACCTCCCATGTATAAATTGTTTGAAAAAGAATGCCAACTATTATATTAACTTCTTTTTTCCTTTAGATAACTTTAGTTGACCAAGCTGATCATTTCATATTTATAAATGTAACATATTTTAATACAATTAGGTCCTTTAAACAAACCCGGTATATAAATACCGATTATATATTGAAAGTAATTTATCCCTTTGGGAGAGTTAAACGAATGTCGAAATAGAAACGAACAAAAATAAATGCCTTAATTTGTTGGGCAAATAATCTCATCTAATGGTCATTGCATACGAATAATAAGAAAAAAGGGAATTCGTTGACAACTTTTAACCTTTATTTAGACTATGTTTACGATGAATACGAGGGCTAAAATGTGATTATATAAGCGAATAAATGAGAGCATACTTTGCATAGCAGTTGATAATACAATTGATAGACATTAACACTAAAGTTACGTTACAAGTGATGAGAATAGGGATAAACTTTATTTATAATAAACAGAATATCGATCCACAAAGACTCCGATTCATTAACTTAAATACGACTTTTTTGTGATAATTAATCTTAAAAATAAGCCAAAGAAAAAACGATTTATCAATCATTATGTGTGGGCTTAAAGTGTTTCCAAAAAACTATTGTTCAAAACTTTGGTTAAATCTTTAATATCTTATATGAATAAAGATAATCAAATGACTTGAAATTTTCTGAATATTAAGTATAATTTAAATTGAAATTTAGTCTAAAAAGAAATAGAAAATGAATTTGAAGTTTGAAATTGAAATGTTTTGTTATGTATAGAGTTCTGGAGATTTTGACTAAAAAGTTGCAAACAATATCTGGTAATGGATTGTAAATCAATGTAAGAATGCGTAACACAAATGATTATATTTTCAGTGTTGATGGCATTGAAGTAATCGTTTGATTGGATCACTAAATGAACTTTATATCCGATTCGCTGTGATATTATATAATCCGTTAATAGATTAGCTCAACCAGTGGTCAAACCATTCATTCAATTAAATTTTAAAACAAAGAGTTCTATATATCAGAGATTAAACAGTGATTTCTTGTATATACTTTGTACAAAGTTTTTACTTCACTTCAAATACAGTAAATTAACAAAAACTAATTAGAATTTATGCCTTAAGTCTAATGTGAAAATAGAAAATTTAGTTAAGAGTCAGAAATGCAAGACATGAAAAGCTGAATATTAATTAAGCTCTTGAATCCCACCGCACAATCATTTTAAAGGTAATTAAGTTTTTGAAATAATTAGCTTTAATTCTATGAATCGATATATTTTTCGCTTTACTATTAATTTAAATAAAGTATGAAAAATGAACTTTTTATATAAATTACCAAAAGCTGTAAATTTGTTTATTGTTTGAAAATTCTTTGAATAACAAAATTAATTTTAGTTTTAAAACTTTGAATATATTAATAATTATTAAAACAACGAAATGTTTGGAAACCAAAAAATCCAATATTAATCGTGTATTCGTTTTAAAGTCTAAAAAATGTCGAATATTTTCTAATTATCTAGATTTTGATTGGAATTTTCAAATTCTCATTCTATTCCATCAGTAAAAGAGAACAATTCTCCGCAAAAATAGTAAAAATGTAATTATATTTCTTTAAACTTCAAGGCATAAGTAATTTTGAGCTATTAATCATTAGTTTGTAAACAAATATTTGTACAAACAATAAATTATTGTTAAAAATTAATGAATAGAATTATATAATGAATGCGCAGGGAAGCAAAGCTTGTAATATCTCCAGGTGATTTTTAGTTTTCATTTACAATGCTTTTTCTAATCAATTCTAAGCTTTCTAAAAACCCAAACTTCTAATAAGATTGTTCTTCCCTCTCAGGCTGAAGTCATCAACATACTGTTACATTTTCTCCTGCTGCTTGTCTTTTATACCTTGAGCATCCATATAATTATATAATTAAACTCTTCTTATATAAGAAAATTCTCTTTAAAAAAAGATTTTGGTTCTCAGAAAACATAACTTAAGAATTGATTGTTTTATTTACGGTATTTAAGAGCAAATTCCAAACGACTATTAATTTAAGTAAAATAACGATATTTTCTACAGAAATATTCCGTCGCAAGCATTTAGTCTTCAATGATTAAAGTAATTATATTATAAGAAAATCTATTTATTTATTTATCTTGAAATTGTCAATCAATTCTATGGAAGAATTCAAGATTGAAAACATCTGAAATAATATATGTTTTATTCTAACATTTCTTCAAATGATATAAAATCATTTATATTACTCAAAAATAAAATGTTTTATTATTAACGCTTTCAACAAATGTTAAAATATTTAATACTGTTGTCCATTAATTTGAAAGCAATAAATTTTAATTAAAAAATATAATTAAAAATTTAATTTTTGTTTTTTAAACATTACTTTCTGAAACCCTTGAAATGAATTAATCCATAGGGCATCAGTTAAAATTTTGAGGTGGTTTTCCAATTTGCATTTACAGATTCTACTCTATCTTACAAAAATTTGTGAACTTTAGGTACAAGTCTTATATAATTTTTTGCTTAGAATTTTATTGGAAAATTAAATGTATTTTCTAGAAATTTTACTCTTAATTATATTTTGAATATTTACAATGAATATCTAATTTTAGTAAAAATATATTTATGAAAAATATACTTAATTGAAATTTATTTATTGACAAAATATACTAATCCTAAGTAGAACTTATAGTTAACTTCAAATTTAATCAGTTTGAATATTTTTTGTATCTCGAAATTTTACGATTTTCTACTTAAATGATTTTTTCCAATCTTAACATATATTTATCTGCCTTCCATCAAATCAGAATCGACCTATACTAATCATAGCATTAAGCTATGGCTCACTAATGAAGTCGATTTATGATAAATGGTTACTATAGACGTGAATTTCCTGTAACACATGTAACGGAGATAAAATTCCATTAAAAACTTGGGGAAAAGTTTATACATTTTAATGTAATTTAGTATATAAATACAAAAATTAATGTAAATAAAAACATTCAATTATAAAAGCTGATATAGATGAAATATTTTGTTAAATCTCTTAAAATATGCACATCTGGTCGTAGCCGACATCAAAACCTGTTTCCCTGTATGACTCGCTTTATGTGCAGTTTTCTCCGGAAATTCGCGTCTATAATGATTACATATATAATCAAAGTTGAATTTGAAGATACAAACTAATTGCTTCAAATTTAAAATTCAATTATTAGTTTTTGCTTATTTCACAACATAATTGCTCATCTTTGGTTTGGTTAAAAACTAAATAATTGAATAAAAAGTAAGAAAACTTAACTAAATAATTGGATTTTATTATGATTTTCATATTTGATTTCTTCGTTAAATTAAAAGTTTATTAGATACATGATATTTTTTAAAAAATTCACGCAAATTTGTTATGACCTAACTCATTAAATCTCCACTTTAATAGGTTACATATTTATTTAATATATCAGCATATTTTAAGTTTCTAATAAACACACTAACTAAAAAAACAAAATTATAAAGTTAATTTTAAAAATAATTCAATTTGAAAATTAGCATTGAATTCTAATTAAGATTTGTTGAATTTGTTCATAAATAAATGCAAAAAATTTATTCATAATAAAAATATTTTCACTGAAATTGGATATTTAATTTCGAAAATATTCAAAATAAAATCGAGATTTAAATTTCTAGTTGATACATTCAAATTTTATGTAAAATTTTAATTTTAAAAAATTATAGAAGTTTGTACCCAAAAACTCACAATTCGTTGTTAGACAGAGTAGAATCTGTATATCTAAATTGTAAAAACACCGCAAAATTTTATCTGATGCCCTGTGAATTAATCTATACTTTTCAGTGATATTAAATATATTTAAAATATAACTTTATCACATGCTATGGTTTTATCGGTTTGATCTATAAATTTATTAAAACACTATAAATATATCAATTTAAAGCAAATAATAAAATAAATATAATCGTAAAACCTTCATGTGATATGTCAGGCCATCAAACATATTATCTATTTCTGAATTAAGTTTTTCTCTAAATTAAAATAAAACTAATATAAATTAAAATTTTATTTTTAGTTCTAATTAAATTATTTTAGTTTAATTAATTTCATTAAGCTTTTAAAATCATTGATTTTCAAAAAAATTATTATATGAATATTATTATGTATTGGACTAAAAAATAAAGAAAAGTGAACATCTGTTGATTCTTTCGATACTGTATATTAATAATAGTAATCAAATCAGAGAAGAGAGAGCTCAAAATCAGATAAAAATAGCAAATGAAATTCAAATAGAAGTTTTAGTTCACATAAATTCCGGAAACATATATTCCAAACAGAATATACGGAAATAACAAATCCAAGACATTTTAACTAGATTAGAAAGAATGTTTTTAAATTCTTACTGGATAGTTTGTTTATTTGAGCTCTAATCTAAAACATTGAACTAAAACCAAATCCCTTTTGTTTTCATCCCTGATATATATAAAATAAAAATAGAAATGCATTTCGTTTACTATTCTTACTTTTATTAGTTGTTCATTATTTTCAATAAAAAAAAAAAAGAAAGAAATTTAAATTAACAAAAAAAAGTTTGAATACACTTTTCAATGTTATTTAGAGCGAAAAATAAATTTCAATCAAAATGTAATTTTTCTTTTTTTCGTTGTATTCGCTTTTCAAATAAGTTTTATTTATTTATTACTAGAGTCCAGACAAGTTCGTAAATACGACTTTTTTCTTGGAGCTCAGACCTGTCGTAATTAAGGAAATCTTCACCGATCAGGAGATAAGGATTAAAATAAGACCCCATTTATGTTCCGAAAATTGCAAAATTTTGATATAATTCGGTATTTTCCGATTATTACGAAATAATTTCGAAAAACATGAGTTCATGAAGAATTCGTTTCCAATAAAACAAATAAAAATTTTAAAAATTCTAGAATATTTGGTAAACATTTATCGAATTAATCAAATCAAAACTTCTTTTTCAATGATTTTTCAGAAAATTAGATTTTGTCAATGGTGAAAGAGAAGATTAAAGTTTTTACTAAAGTTCATTTTTTCTTTTATTTGTATTCAGAAAAGATTTCCATGATATTTAACCTCCCTCTCCCTTAAAATAATAAAAAATTTATTTTTAATACCGAAATGTTATTCCGAAATTCCAGTGTTTTTCTTCCGATTTCACGAACGAAATTTACCAGTTTATATTCCGAAATTTAGTCTCCGTTTATTACATTTGAAAATATCTTTTATCAAAGAAAAAAGTCTTTACATATCAACTGTAAGAAAATCTTTTTGATAACATTTTATCCAAATTTGAATCAATGAAAACAAAGTGAAAGTTAATTTATTTTTTTTCTATATTTGAAATTCTGGTTTTGAAATTTAATTTTATTTTTTTCTAAGTTTATAAGAATATTATTTAATAAAAATATTTTTGTCATTTAATGATTTTCATTGTCATTGAAGTTCTTTTCCGGTTTAGTCAAAAGAATATTTTGCAATATTTTTTTCCTCTATTTATATAGTTTTGTATTTCTATTTATATAAAATGTTTGCACTTATATTGAATATACGGTAATATACTGTACAATAGTTTTTTTAATATAAAAAATAGAGTAAATATTTTTTATCACTGCTTTTTTTGTTCAAAAATCTTCAACATTTCATTTATTGAATCTGAAAGTTAAAAGAGATGTTTGAATCAACAGAATTGAAATTTTTGAAGCATTAAAGAACAAAAAAAAATTTAAAATCTGTCAATTCATGAATTATTTGTCGAAACGTTTTCCTATCGACAGATAGTTTATTCTTTAAAACTCTTTTATTTGATAAAATTGAAAAAATATGGATTTTTATTTTTTAAAAAAATAAAATTTAGAGAAACCACATATAATGGGAGACTTTTTCAGAATCACAAAATATAGTTAAACTTGTGATGTTTAAACAGCATGGCTGATAGTATACTAGAACACTATAAAATTTTTAATCAAATAAAATATCTCAAAAACACAATACTACACAATTAATTCACTCGTTGTAGAGAACAATTCTTCTCTAATTATATTTATTAGTCATTTTCTGTAATTCATACTATTGTGACATACAGTATAGGAATAAATAATTTGAGAGAAGATTAGATAAAACTTTTTGTTATTTTTGGTCTGAATTAACAACAATTGTAATAATAAAAATGCAAAGTTTTTATTTAACAAATATCTCAATGAATCTTCAAATCTTTCAATGAATTAAAGGATAGGAAAAATTAAATGTTTTATTAAATATTCGCTTAAAATGTTCACATATTAGAGGAGAATCTATTCTAATGTATTCTACAATACAGATTCACAGTTGGGTCAAACAATTGGGTAAAAAGCACTAAAATGATTACAAATAAATATATTTTTCTCCTCTTTCGACGAAAAGAAACTTATAGTTTTGGATACACCATCTCTTCCACATTTAGCTGGAATAGCATCTAAATCTTTCAAATAAACTATAATTTGAAACATTATAGGTTTGTTTAAATATCAAAATACAATTGAAACCAGTAAATAAAATTGCTAGTTCCTATTTTTACTGCTGCTATGTTACAACCAGGCATACTCAATGACCACTTCTTTTTTTGTAGATATTGAATCGGTTCAACAAGAGGTCAAAATTGAAAAAGATTTTGTGACCCATACGGTAATTCAGGAATATAAGATATTTCATTTAAAAATATTGTTTCTAGCTAAAAAACTATATAAATGAACTAACGAGTAAGACAGGGTATATATATGTAAAACTTAAGTAATAAATTTATTTCTAAATAAATACGTGAATCCATAAACAGCTGGGTAGCCAAGGAGGGTATATCCTAAATAGCTCATGAGTGAGATTTTGCAAAATATCCAGCCATTTTTTGCGCCGCAGCAAAAAAAAGGTTGTGTTTCCTTACATAATGAAATGGCAAAAATTAAAAATATTACCTTAAAACCCTTTAGGAAATCAGAACTTATTTATATTTAGTATAGATTTATATTGCAACATACACTTTCTATACCCTAAGTATTACTATCTTAGTTCCTGCTTAAGGACGAAATTTAAAACTTTTAAAATTTTGAAAAATTTACTTTTGATATGTTATGTATAATTCTCCATTGAGTGTAGTATAACCCTCAAAATCTTAACTTTCATTAAAACTTCCAGGGAAAAAATATTTTTTTCAAATAAACAAATTCGACTTAATTTTTAAACTGAAATACAACATTATATAGACCCAAAAAATAATCTTAGTTTGAATAATAGCAGTCATATCTATTAATTTTCTTTTAGTCAGTATAAAATTTACATAATTTTATGAAGAAAATACTAAATACTTTTGATTGAAATGATCTGTAATAGTTCCCCTATGCATAATTTTAGCTAAAAACTCTAGTTTTAAATAACATCAGTTAAACTCCTGAAAGACAGTATGGGTCACAACAACTTTTCAATTTTGACCTCTCGTTGAACTGATTCAAAATTTACAAAAAAAGAAGTGGTCATTGAGTATGCTTGGTTTCAACCAATATATTTGCCCAATTTATAATAAACCCCAAAGAAATCGTTTGCCTGTTTAGCAAAATACTTCTAATAATAGGAACATCAATTTTATTTATAGGGATTCTTAAAAATCATTTGCAATTAAGGTTGAGCTAAATAAACGTAGATGAATTAACAGCCAATAAGAATAGTGTAGGAAAATATAAACAAAACACATTCATGCCATCTAATGTCATTTCAGTGGGAATACGCAGAGGGGGTACTAGTTTTCAGAATAAGCAACAGGTGGATACCGGTTATTCAAACATTATATAATAAAATGGAATTTGTTTGTAAACATAAACAGTGACCAATAGTGATTGGTTCCAATTGATTCAATACAAACAAAAAT
>JAQFXN010003663.1:0-10671 GCA_034693365.1 Liacarus xylariae | reverse complement strand
TCAGAATAAAGAATAATAGCTTAATATATGTACTGGTAGTTTAATTATTGTTTCAAGTAATAATAACTATTCACAACAGGTATGCATTTCATAATAAAAGCATTGAGTAAAATGCATAATAATTACATTATCTAAACAAATTTTAATCGTGTTTCCGGGCAAAATCGGGTAACTGTTGCATCTGTCCGGAACCATTTGTTGAAATTCGGCGGACAAAATAGGGGTTTTCCGTGCATTGCCCGAATCCGAAATACTATAGGAATGAGTTATAACACAATAGCTTCGGTGTCATTAAATTTTGCATAAATAACCAAATAATGAATTCATGTCCGATAATTTTAAAAGAAAACAGAGAATTGCACAATACATAAGAAAATAGCATTTTATTTATAGTTGAGATTTATGTAAAATAGACATTGAATTAACCCCTAATCATTAGAATTATATACTTCTTTTATTTTGCCAAGCTAACTATATGTCCTCTTTTAAGTTCTAATAATCAATTGTAAATTAGTTCATTCTTTTAAAATCTATGAGAACATCTAGTAAATATCCTCAAATTCTGTAAAACAATGTATTATTTCTTAGTTCTTAATAACGTATTCCCAATAGAAATTTCAAGCTTGATCTTCTACTCTTCATTGAAATTCGTAACAAAAGCACCATGCTATGAGAGAATATCCTTATTAGTTCACAAACCGTGTTTGCTATTGTCAATAAACCGGGTCATCTCTGTTTTAGATGGAAAGAAAGCGAATCTTAATTATTAAATTGTACTCTATTTCCTCAGACATGAATAAATAGTTAATATTTGTAATTCTTATGTTTAATTAATTGCATTTAAGATGCATTTGATTAGACAATAATTAGTTTCTAAACATTTATAATGGCTTTAATGGCATTTATTGCTTTCATTTAACTCATTGTTTTAATAATTGATGGCCAATAGGTTTGAAGACGAGGAGTCGGCGGATAAGTTTGTCGCAACACTGGAACAGTTGCTTAATGTCCCTAAAGGCACGTTCTCTAATGTCAGGTACAGACGGAACAGATTAATGATTGAACAGTATTGATAATCCTCTATAACTTTTTTCTCTGCTTTCATATATAACTATCCCATCAAAACACCAACTTTTCCTTTGCTCTAATTTTGTATTTTTGTTAACAATTTTCTCTTTTCTGTTCTTTCTTTTGCTCTATCTTTCGCGTCACTCAATCACATTTGGATATCCGCATCGATTGCAGACCGGATAAGGATAACAGGGCTGAGGTCACCTTCAAAGTTAACCCGAATCGTAAAGATTTAAATGCATCACTAGTCGCAGCACAAATCGGTTAGTATTCTATCCCTTATTAACTTATGTTATTTTGTTTACACCAAATCCCTAATCCTAAGCGCAAAAAGAAATAAAAAGTTAGTTTTATGCTTTCGAGAGAATACGAAAATATTGTATTAGATGTGCATAAATATTTAGTAATATGTGGTAGATCAAAATTTTATTATTGATCATTTAGTTAAAAACAAATCGCTTGATAAGTATTAACAAGTTTTAAAAATAATTTTAATGTTTAAATGATTACATTAGTGGACATTTTAAAAAAGGTGAAATTTTTAAGTATCGAGATAATTAAACTTATCCATCGCAAAACTCTTCCAAAAAACTCCTGGTCAAATTCATCCTCCTCTGGTACTGCATAATTAATTAACTAGTAAATCTAATCTTTTTATAAAAAATACTACCGGTAATTTATTGCGAACTGGTTTTGCCAGGTTAATATGTTAATAGAAAATCTTTGGATATAAAAAAAAGTGATTTAAAACATTTAAAAAATGTCTAATAATTTCTAAATAACTTATTAATGATTTAATTGATACTTTTCAATTTGATCTTTTCGGAAAATGTGACCAATAGAATCGTGCTTATTTATAAATATTATTCCTTTAATCGAATGAGTAAAGACTATTACTATTACTAAACCAATTTCTACAATTTTCATATCGTTAGCTTTGTTAAAATAAGTCCTACTAGACCTATGCTCTGGTCAATTTAAGTATAAGCTATAGGATTTAGTTAAATAAATTCGAGCCTTCTATCTGTCGATTTCAGAGACAAATATGTGCGAGGCCTCAATTCATTCAAGTTTGAAGAAATAATTTAAGCATGACCTGTTCTACCGATGATGCCTGTGCTCATCTCCATTAAAAAACAAAGTAAATTATAAATTAAGATGATTTCCATCTATAAATGTCTTGTTCTTATATCTGGAAAAGTGTACACTTTCTAACAGGTGGTCAATGCTATTGTTATTTAATACACAGTATTGAATAAACACTGGGAATAGCGAAGCGAATCCTTTTTGCAAATATATTTAAGTAATAATTTTTTTTATCACATAAGCCCTTTATATATAAATACAAAGTTATTTGTTTGCTTAAGAATTTTTCGACAATAATAAAAGATTTTCATCTTCTCTTCAATGCCAATAATCCTTAAAATTTTACGTTGTTTTATATATATATTTTGTGCTTAAATAAGATGAAGAAGAGAAAACAGTTAAACTTTGCTTAAATATACCCAAACATAGAGTATATACATGTATTCGCAACCCTATGTTCTATAAGTGCGGTAAACATAGAAAATGGATTCTATGAGTTGAAGAAGGATTCAGTTTATTTTACTCTACTCTCTGTTAATGGACACCCGGGAGTTAACATCTCTCTCATAGCAAAGCTTTCCATCGGATTTAAGTTAGATCTGTCTTTTGCACTACACTATACAGTAATGTATATACAACTTCTCTCTCTCTCTCTCTCTCTCTCTCTCTCTCTCTCTCTCTCTCCTCTCCTCTCCTCTCCTCTCCTCTCTCCTCTCTACACAAATAGTTGTTTATAACTTCTATAGTATTTTCCAAAGTTTTCTATTTTTCCGAGAATTTTATGCACAACTCATTGTGAAACTGAACCCTATTTTTCTCCCAACGCATGATATTATTTCAGAAGACTTGAAGACTTGAGTGATAAATGATTTGATAATTATTCAAATCTTACTCGAAATCTGAATCAATGCCCACTTCTAATGCATTTATAGAATGCAGAATCGATTACTATTTTATTATTCAATGAAATATGAGAATAGTGTATGAGTTTTGACAAAAAGCTCTTTTTTAGGTCAAAAAAGTACTAAAAAAAGAGCTTTAATTTCAATAGAAAATTATTTTGAAAACTAATACAACAATAATCTAAATAATATTGGATTAATATTAGAGTCAGAGAATCAATGAACAGTTGGTATAGTATTATAAATATAATGTGTAAAACTCATTTTTTTCCTAACATTTATTCTTTCAATTCTTGATAAAATAAATTTAATAAAATATTTATTACACAAAATGTTTGATTCAGAAAAAAATCTATTTATAAAATTGATATCTAAGAAAAGGAGAAAGTTCTCTTTAACTTATAGTGAAAAACAGTTTAATCAAGATTATTTGTTTCGATTAGCAAACTGAATAAAATTCGTAAAAAACAAGTTTTTCACATAAATATTTTGTTATATATTATAATATTATATATTGAATAGTATTATATTTATTCGCATTAATAAGTTATAAGTTATAAAATACAATTCTCTAGCCTTAAGGTTAGCACTCGTTTGGTATCATAACATATATAACTCGTCTCTATTGTTATAGTGTTTGCAATTTCTCATTTCATTCTCAGCTAATATTATATGTGATTTCTGTTATATTTGTGTTACACATAGAGTACACACAATAATTCAAAAGCAAGTTTACCTCCAGTTCTCATTTTTACTAGTGCTAACTTCTCGTCTCACTCCATCAATCAGTCCCTTAAGAATTGGAGACGAGCCCAAACACAATGAGCCTTACCATTCAATAGAGCATAGCATACATAATCTGTGCCAATATTTATGCCAATGTGTCTGTGAAACAAAAATGCATTTTTATCTTTTCACTCCTCCAGTCTTCTGAACCAAACAATCCAATGAAATACAAGTTTTTTTTTAGTATTGAGTTTATCGGATATAAATTCAAAATATTTCGCAGTACTTGTCACTGCATTTTCATATAATTTTTTTCTGCCTGTGCCTAATATCTGACAACTATTGCACTTCAATAGATATTTATTGATATTGTTATACACTTGTTATGTGCAAACAATAGGGATACACAATGCGAATCTCGTTAGGAATCAAAGATATGATTTGCAGAATATTGTTATTATTGTGTGACAAAAAAAAATATAGTGAAATGAAAATATTCAATAATCCATTAATTGGAATTCAGTGAAAATATCTTCTCTTGCTTTTTTTTATATATAAATCATATTTATTGTTAATAATGTTTTATTAGATTTGCGAATCCAATCGTATGTTAACTAAATTATTGTTATTATATAATAGAGTCAACTATTTGCTTATTTTTGGATCAAAATCTATCATTCAATTAACCAATAGAGAGAAGGGATAGTAATAAAAATCATATTTAAAATAGTCCCTAAGGGTGTTGCTTTGCAACGAGCAGGGGATGGAAAGCTCGGTCACTCAATTTGGCTCTAAAAAAGAAATAGAATAGACCAATGTGAATACTAAATTGGCGTTTTCCCAGAAAATCAATTTTAAATAATTTTTTAATATAGACAATTTTTATTTGTAGTCGAATTGTATAAAGTATTGAACTACAATTCAGTAGTGGTTGTATTCTTGATAAAAATTTAATATTCAAACATTAAATGGAATCTTATTTTTTTTAAAAAAAGGACAGGTCTTGACACAAAACTTGATTTTGTTTATGGTCGATTAGGAAAAATACAGCTTATTAGAAATAAATCATCAATTTCTAAAAGTATAAAGTACCCTGACTGTCACCCTTCAACCACCTAATATTGTCAAATGGAAATATGGTCTACGTATTCAATGACTACACTAATTCTGGTCATTACTCTATAAACTCGATTCTAAAAATCATCTATTATTAAAAATAATTTAGATCAATTATTCTAAAATTAGTGTATAATTAAGAAAATTTTAATTGCAATAATGAAATTTAAAACTGTCATATCGTAATAGAAATTTTAATCATTGTGAAGTATTGAGAAATTTTCAAAACAAGCAAATTTTTAACACTTAATTATATAATTTTGGTTCTAAAATAAAATTTTGTTGATTAAAATTCCTCTTCACTTCTCAACTGTAGTTTTTTTTGTTTTTTGATTTAATTAGTGACAAACACTTGATAGAGAATACTTAGCTATTAAATGCTCTATACTATGGAATATTATCGTACTATAAGTGTGTTTTTGTTGCATCCAATTAAATGACACTTCAATTGAAATAATGTTGTCATTAATATAATAGAAATGACACCATAATTGCGGTTTAATATTTTGATCAATTGCTTTATATTTTCAAACAATATATTCATATTTATGTTCACAAATCTTACTTTATTTTAATCGCAAAACAAAGAATCTCTAAAACAAACCCTAAGACTTGAGGAGAAGTTTTTATACCATAATTAAAATTTTTCTGCTTTGAAATCATTGAACATAAATAAAGACAAATGACATTTGAGGCAAGATTTAACACTTGAGTTGAGAAAATGGAGAGAATATTCTGCATATTTATTAGAATAGATTGATGGAGATGGGAGGAGAGGGTGAGATCAAAATTGAAGATCTATTTTCAATGAAAACAATCATCATTTAGAATATGATGTATGTGTTGGACAAACAGATCTGTATATTAATTAGATTTGATTAATTGATATTTAAGTTAAACAATAAAATGATTTTAAAGTTCTTTTTTTCTATTCTTTGTGCAGAGGACTCATCCGAATCAATCAAACAACGCACTGGTCTTACTGTCAAGGAATCGGGCATTGGATATAAGGTATGTGTGGATCAAATGTTTCTTAACATTATTATTATTTGATTCTGTCATCGATGCGAATACAATATGCGCTTATTATTGATTAAATGCAAAAATATTTAATTTGTGGTAATTTTCCCACAAAAATGATAAATAAATGCACTTTTATTCAAATGAAATATTAATACCAATAATCAAATCAAAAATTAGCTTTTGCTGCTTTAATACATTATTGCTCAATTTATGGAATCAATCATTTGTTTTGTGGCCAGTGCTCTAACAACTGTAGAAAAATTATTATTTAAATATTATGTTCACTATAATAGTAATGCAGAATTCATACGCGAACTATAATATTTATAATTAATACCACTAATAGCAGATAATGTGTATATAGTGTTGACTAATTTACCGGGGGCTCAATCCATCGCCAAGTCAATGGTAAACGAGTCCGGGTTTTTAACTTAATTCCAAAAATTAATTAGAATTTAGAAAATTAGATTAAAAGATAATAAAAATTATATTTTAAAAATTTAACTTTTGAACATATTTTTTAGATCATTTTATATAAACAAATCCCAATTTTATCTAAGATTGTATCTAAAAAATTAAATTCTTGATTCACCAGAACTCGAGTCTCTCTCTCTCTGATCGCAAATTAAAAAGCCATAGTATAGCGAGTGCTGGGCCTGAAGTTCATCACTAGTTTAGCATTGCTTTTATCTGCAGTACTGTTACACTACTGTAGGGAAACTAATCATTTTCATGGAGATTATGCGATACCTCGGAAACGTTAGGGAACACATATTGTTGTTATCCCTTTGGCCGAAACTCTACGACAGAACAGAAAAACTTAGGATTTTTGTTCGGAGTTTTAGTGTAACCTTACTCTACAACACAACAGAACAACACAGTAAAACTTCATGAGTTAGACGGGAGAGAGAGAGAGAGAGAAGTTTTTCTGACTTCTAATCTCATCCAAACCTGTGCTGCACTTATGCTTAATGTTGCTAAACATTTATATTATACACTATTTTTTGTCCAAAATCTCTCAACAAATCCTCTTTTCCAACGATTTTTCTCCCGAATTCACAGAATTATTGTCGGAATCGCGTCTTAAATGAGTAGCGAATAAATGATGAAATGAAACAAAAATAAAAATCGATAACATTTTGTCGAATATTGAAAACAGAAAAATAAATTAATAATTATTATATAAAAAAAATTAAAAAAAACCATTTTTTTAATAAATTGATAATAAGATCAAATGTTTTTTAATTTAATATTTGTTTGACTTTTGTTTTTAAGAAAAACCAAATGAACTTTGAAATCGAAACTATTTATGATTCTGAAAATACATTTAATACAGAATATTCTATAAAGAGGGGGGGGGGGTAATCAACTCGGGTTTGACAGGAGGCGCATAGAAGCAGGCTTATAACAGCTTGTTTATTTATTTAACAATATTAATGAAGGAAATAAAATGGACATTCAAGAATAAATTGGTCACCTAGACAAGTTTCCAAGCTAAAATACAGGGTGACCAGAAAGTCACAACCATGTTGTGGCGTGAAAAAAGTTGAAAAATTCATGATTGTTGCTTTTAGAATATCAGTTGTGCTGTCTTGAATAACCCCTTTAAAAGCAGGTTGCGAGTTGTTTTGATTTTATTGTGGTTGTATAGAAACAAATCAGATTGATTAAAAAATTTAACCAATTTTTCAAAAAAATAGCTTATATTTTTAAATTTATCAAAGAATCGTGGGAAAATTGAGATCACTAACCTAGTTCTGACATTCCATTCATCGTAGATAACTCAAGAGAGATTGATTACTCAAATTGTTTAAATACCCTTGTTAAATCATAAATAATCTGGATGAATTGTGTTAGTTACTATATGTTAGGTGGTATCATTTCAAAAAATTTTAAACTATGTCAAATAAAACTCCCAAATATTTTGCAATTAATCACCAAGTTTGACTTTTATAACTTTAATAGTTTTTGAGAAATAACGAATTCTTATCAGGTTGTGACTTTCTGGTCACCCTGTATGTACAAAAAATAATTTCCATGTTAAATTTTGTCTTTTTGAATAAAACTTGTATATTTTTGAAGAAAACTGCAGAATATTATTCTTATTAGAATCTATTGTGAAAATTTTATCTCTGCCTCCCATTGACTACACCTGTTGTTTACTCCTTTTTCTAAGTAATATAATAGTTGACTTTTCCAGCATTTGGTCATTTTCTCCTCTTTCATACCTCATCTTCTCTAACCTTTAGCTCTTATGTACTCATAATTCCATTTAATTCACTTCACTTTGACTTAAATGTAAGAAAAACCGCGAGTTTTATGAAGCGATAGACAGAATAAAAATAAAGAATGAGATGAGAGTAGAGAAGAAAGAAATGATTAATTAATCCCAGAAATCATTCAGATTTATATCATATATACACTATTGACTCTGTGCGATGATTCGGGTCATGTGTTATACCATTTGTCTGTTTATTTAAGCTCTTAAGCGTTGTATTCTTAATGCCAGCGCTGGAACCTATGGGACAGAGTATTTGACGCCCAAAACCATTACATATTGAATAACTGTTGCATTTTCTTCTTTTTTATATCCTTTCATTTGATTCTTTCGCCACTCTTTCCATACCATTTAGAAATCGACAGCTTATTCTTACACAACTATCCGTCCAATTATTTTCTTTCTCTTCCATTATATACAAGACTTTCTCTATATTAGAGAATGCGATTGTCATTGCCTTTTTTAGGGTGAGCTTGTTCACTTTCTAACACTTGTATATAAACATTTGAAAAGCTCATGAATTAATTTTTATTCTATAGTTAGTTTTATAAATACTGTAAATATATTATTTTATAGTTTATAAGAATACATAGTAAATGGAGATGCCCATTAATGTTTGGTCAGAGAATATTTATTTGAATACATCAAAATCTGATGTTAAAATATAGTATTCAAAAGAACTTTTTATTTGAGTTAGTTTTTGAGCTTTTAATTTTTAAACTTTTAAAAATATATTTCTATTTAAATTTTGTCTAATTTTTATATTTTTTAAAATATAAAATTAGTTGAAACTGACAAAATTTTCAGTAGGTGTGTTTTGCCTGTTTATTTTATTTAATACTTATTTTACTTTCTATTATTATTTTATTTTACAATCTAACAAGTTTTTTCAAATTCAATTCTTGATTAATTGGAAAAATTTGTTTAATAATTAGAAAACCATTTTTTTAACTAGAAAATATTTCCATAAATTTTGCCCACTACAGTTTATTTATTAAAACTTTTAACATATAAAATGTTTCATTCATCTTTATCAAGTCTGGATAGCCAAGACATATTCGTTTACTGAATGTCTAGACTTAACAAACAAAATGTAAACAATAATTGATGAAAAGCTTTATTCTGAAAACGGATTTATTTCTTAATATTTTTATTCATTGCATTTCATTTGACACAATCATTAATCATAAGCCAATGGCCTAATGATAATTTCTAAAATATCAATCAAACAAATTCTATCATAAAATTATTCTCCTGGGGTATGATTAACATAGAAAATTAACCATGAACAAGTGAATAGACCCTTTCATTCAAAATCAGTTTCTAATGAATGAACAGTGTTTTTAAAATATCAACAGACTTGATTCAATTCAATTAATAGACAAGATATATTAGGGAATGAATGTCTAAATGCTCATGAAACTTTTATAATTTTAATTTTGAAAGGAATGAGCAAATTCAAATTGATTCCTTTCTATTCCAAATTGCAAGAGCAGTCAATCATAAATTGAACAGCGGTTTAAGACTTATTAAGATATAACATTGATACAAATTGATTTGTATTCACATGTTGATATTACAATATACATTCTAAAGAATGATTTTGGATCAATCTGTATAGTTAAATTTAAAATTTCTGCAAGGTTCAGGAATTAACTCCCCCTGATCAATCTTTTTATGTCTGATCTCTGCTCATCACTAAAATTTTAAGCATATATATAGTGAATCTCCAATTATTAAAAGTATTCAATACATTTAGAGGAAACTAACAGTTAAGACCTGAAAAAATGAAAAGAAGAATATAATTAGTGATTGAAAACCATCCAAAACAAAGTTTGCTATTAAGTCCATATTCATAGTTGAAATGTTAGGATAAAAAACAAATTTATTGAAATTTAATGTTAATCAAGACTCCGGTCTCCACAGCAACTCTTCATTAAATTCAATCTTAACAATGAGAGGCAAAAGTTGAATATCCCGTAATCAAACAAAAAAAGGAACGGACGATCACTATATTATATTAAGTTTAATTCATAAAAAATTATATTTTGATTAATAGCTTATTCAATAGGAGCTAAATTCATATTAAATATTTGAAAAGCCAGGTTCGCCCGTGTCTACAGAATAATATCTAACATTTACAAATCAAACCTATCATAGAAAGTTTAATATGTGCCAGTTTATTCAATCACAAATCCACTTTCCCTTTAAATCCATTTCAATTAATCTCTGATTACATTCAACTACACTGTTTTAATACAACCCAAATATCTGTCTTTTAGAAACTAAATACCATATCTGTAAATGTCTTATTAAGCGTAGTGTAGATCAGAATTTATACAGTATAATGATTGAAGGAATGAGTATGTGTTCCAAATGGATATACAGTACTGCTGTCCTTAACATTTTTCAATGAGGGTTTTAAAAAATTATTATAATTTATTGAAACACCAGCTATAGATAAGTAAA
>JAQFXN010003662.1:0-10671 GCA_034693365.1 Liacarus xylariae | reverse complement strand
ATTATAATCGTACGATTATTTTTCTTCTCATTTTAGTGACGGATTTTAGTGTTGAAAATATCAACTGTTTTGGAAAAGCAAGTTTCTTTCAATGATTTTAATTAACTAATATGTCTTTAATTAATTATATTAACGAATTAATACATAAGAAAACAATATTTTATTTATAATAATAAAAAACGAAAATTATCTGTTTATAGAAATTGATGTGCGTTTGATAGTGAATAAGATTTAGGCATTTTTCGATGTCGAATTAAAGTTCCAACTTTTCAAATTCATACTTGCACTTTTTGAGAAAATCGGATTGCGCATAACATTCTGATAAGTGTGAGAAACAGTGATTTTTAAATAGCCAAAATACCTCTTTGTTTCCGAAAAATGACTAAAATATCCTGCCCATTCCCTAGAAATTTAAGAAAACGGCGCCGAAGGGGCCGTTTTAGAGGATATTCTGTGAAATTCTTTTTAAATTCTTGGAAAAATAATTGAATATAGAGTTTTAAGATAACAAAATTATAGTTTTGTTTTGGTTAGGGTCAATGAACTAAAAATCAAGGGGGTATGGGGTACTGATAAAAGCCCCAAAATCACAGGAGGGTAGAGTGGGGTATTTTTCAATCGTCAAATTCTTGGAGAATTTAATTAAAAATGACGTAAGTTCACAGAATTTCGACTAATTCTGTAAGAATTTAACAGAATAAGATCAAATATCGCAAGAATTAGACAAAATTCCGTTATTTCTCTAAAAATTTGACAGAATTTCACCGAATATTCCAAATACAGCGCCTTCGGCGCCCTTTTTCAAACTCAAGGTATTTCAAAATTGTTCGTTTTTATCTTCAGAGAGTATTTTGCCAATTCCTACTGTATATCAACCACAGAATCCAACAATAGATGAGATTATTGAGACTTCTGTGGACTTACCTTTAGGAACAATAACAACACTTACAGAAAATGGATGGAATTGGAGTCCAATGAGTGGATACAAAATATAGTTATCACTTGGGGAACAGTAGGGAAATGGTGAGGTAGGGCTCAAACCAATAAATATCTTTTTTCTTCGATAGCAAAGATAAAAATTCAAATAATCGAAGCTAATATCAACTTTGGCAATGGGCACAAGCATGCAACTATGGGCACAAGCATGCAACTATGGGCACAAGCATGCAACTATGGGCACAAGCATGCAACTATGGGCACAAGCATGTATGCAACTAAATAATAAAATTCTCGATAGAATTTTTAATTTTTCGAACATTAAAAAAATGATTTACAGAAAAATAAAATATATTAAAAATTAATTAAAATTATTTTAAAGAAAAACCAAATTAAGAACAAAAAAAGAGTGAATTAAAGCCATTATCTCAACTCAGGGTTATTGAGGCACTAATATCGGAGGCACAATAGGAAAACCACTGAAATAAATAAATACATAAAATATGATACAAAACAAAAACATGAATTTTCAAAAAACAATATGATATACAGTATTGGAGAACAAATAAAATGCAAAAATAGTCGTTATTTCGGTCTTTAAATGCTTTTCAAAAAAATGATTAATAAAAAATAAAATTAAATCTTTTAATAAAAATCACTGAAGACTAGACACTTCAGACACTTCTTAGCGAACGTCTGATTGAATCCAAAGAGCAAAACAATTTCCCTAACTTTTCCTCCATTGATGGACATTATATAACTCGTCCTCAGAATCTGACGGCGCGTCTGTATATGCTTTCACTTGAATTAGTTTTTTATCATTTATATTATTAGTAACGATCTCTTCCTCCTCCTCCTCCTCCTCTTCGTCATCAAAAAGACTCATTCCGTTAGCGCCTATTCGTTGAAATCCCTTTTTATGATATGAATTGCGTTGAATTATCACATTATAAACACATAAAGAGATTATAAGGACTGTCAGTACAGCCGAACCACAGATTATGACAAAGACTGCGCGCGGAATACCAGCGATTCGGTTGTCACTCATCATATCGATTACGAACATATTGTCCTGTCCTGAGTATATGTTCGCTATTTTGGTCGAAGGCCAGTAGCCGTCGGACTCAATGGTGAGGACATACTTGCCCTCATAGAGAGGTATCCTATAGTGACCGTTCGAATCAGTCGAATAGACTTTATGTGCAATATTCTCGACTTTGATTCGGGCATTACTTATGCCGAACCCGTTCTCATCGACTACTCGGCCGTGAATGCCATTATTGACATTATTGAGTAACTCAAGTATAGGTGTCTTGTGGTCTCTCCACAGATCACTCAATGTCTGTTCTGCAGGACTACTACAACAAGAGATATAAATATATAATTCAAAAATATTTGATTGATTGAAGCCATAGTCGAGTAGTGTTCCGTTGTTTGAGTGCCAAATAGAGCCGGTAGTGAAGCCATTCTTAATGAGTCTGTTTCTGTTCCCGTGACCACATCTGGCACTTCCCAAATGCATGTCTTTGTGTGCGTTCGCGTAAATCATAGCCAAGTGTTCGAACGATTGTTTGTCTAACTCTGAAAGCGGACGCCTATTGGCTATAAATACAACAAATATTTTATTCATAAATCGACTTAAACTATAAATTAATTCATTAAAAAATTTGGTGGCTATGGATGACAGGACAGGCCTATAAAGCGATAGTAACTGAGGCTATAGCCGCCAACAGAATTGCAATTTTAAAAAATGTTTTTTTCCGTAATTGACTAACGGTTTTCGGCTAAATAACCAGTACTTTATGACAAAATACGAATTCTATTTAACCAGTATTTTCACCCGAATTTATTTATATACCGATTCCATAAAATCTAGAGAAAACAGAGTGTGAGGTGGAGTGGGAGGGCATGAATTTAGGTTTCAATAGACAAATAATATTTGTTTAAAGTTTAAATCTTAAATATTTGATTCAATTGAAAACTGTGTCCAATAAGTAATAGATATCTTAAATAAATGAATTTATAGCACAGGGTTCGGGAGTTTATTATGAAAACTAAGTTATATTAAAAGACTTACGCGAATCGGTTGCACTGAATGGATATGTGATTACATTACCGCCAGTTCTCATTGTTATTGAAAGCAAAAAATTCTGTTCTTTAGTCCATTCCTTAATTGCTTTGGTTTCGGGTGGAGTCGCGAACTCAACCGAATCTTTTAAACAAATGCATTGAAAAATTAAGAAAAGGTAACGAATTTTCAATATATTCAACAATTCATACCATCAAAGAATGATTGGTCCAAATCTACATCATTAGCATTGGTCAATCCTTTAGTGCTGTCGCACTTTCCAATCTTTGCTAATTCACTGCCGTCTGGATTAACCATTGGCGCCAAATATATATGTGTCGTATCAATCAATTGGGTAACAAAAGTGTCTTTTTTATAATGACTCAGAAGAAAGTCAATCAATTGGATCAATAGTTCAGTTGTGGCCCTTTCGTTGCCATTCAGGCCACCAATGAATCGTATGTTTGCTATTTCGGCTCCATTTTTAGTCGAATCCGAACCGATTCTAAAGACCCATAGTTTGCGTTTCTGTACTGACTCTCCAATACTTTATTTTTTTAATAAACAAATGAATAAAAGTTTAAAAAGTGTTTAAATTATGTTTTAAAAATCTAATGGCCAGACCTGTAAAGTCTTGTAATTTGTGGATATTGTGCGCTCAAATTGGCCAAAACCTCTGTCATTGAGTCATAATTATGATAACTCATAGCTATCCCAATCGGATCCAAAATTATATTCAATTTCTTGTTCTCATTAGTCTTCACATTAACTGTTAACGACTTGTTTTCAAAACGCGGCGCAGAAACTAATGATAGGATCGAAACAAAATATATTTAAAATGAGAATACAGTACAACATATTTAATGCAATTTAAGAAGAAAACAATCCATTACTGTGTAAATTATATACGCCTGGGTTTAAGACTAAATTAAATTTCCCAGTATTTGCTTCAATATCTACCGGTTCTTCGAAACCTTCAATCATTATAGATAAGGCTTTCGGAACGGTATTAGAAGAGTCCAAAACATAACCCGTTATACCTTTAATAGGAATAAAAATTATAATTAAATTGATTGAAGGCATAAACAAATCATTGAATACAATACCCGTAAGACTTGTCTCTAAGAAACTCATAATTGATTCCAAGTTATTCTTCCATAGTTTTGGCAATTCATAGGAGAGGGGATAAGTACAGCAGTCGATATGCGCCGACAATATAAGTGTTCTGTGATCTGAAAAGCCGTAATCCAATAGTGACTGTCCATCGGTGTGAACGTGAGCCCCCTTTCTGTACTCAATTTGATTCGAAGTTGTGTTGCATTTCGAGTCATTCAATAGCTTTGGATTGTTATTCATATATGAATTACTCAATGCCTTTAATGCCATCGACGCTAAGGTCGAAGTGTCCAACTCTGAGGTACTGATCAATAATGGATTCAATATTTGGAGACCATTTGATTCAATGCTAAGACCCGTTAAGTATTTATAGACTAAGAAATTCTTTTTTAGCGCTTCTATTGAACCAAATTTATCCGAATATTCTTTGGAGAACTTGTCCACTAAATCAATGTCCAGAGATCTGTCACATTGACCGACCTCTGACTTATTGAATCCGTTGTCGTCGACGGAAGGGATTATATGTAGTGTTAATGATTGCAATAAATGTAAAACACGTGCGTCTCTGTGCTTATGGCCTTCGATTAGGTGCCGAACGAATCGAATCAACAGTTCTCTACCGACCGGTTGGTCGCCATGTATTCCACCGATAAGTATAACATTTGGCTTCTCTTTATTATTGTTCGGACTCTCAAAGTCAGATACCATTAGGAATTGAAGAACCTTTTCCTTATTTGGCGCTCTATTCGAAAATATTTTAATCAAATGTTTGTTATCATTGGCCAACTGTTCCATAGTTTTGTGCAATTCGTCATTATTTAGATATTTATCTTCGAATAAATTGGATTTAATGTCGAAATCATATTTTTGAGACCAGACATCAAAACCTGACTCTAATGTAAAATTGATTTTTGTCGCCAAACCATTAGTTATTCGAACGGTTAGTGTTTGAGAACCGAAACCTTGTTTTAAAGCAGTTATTTTATAGAATCCGGGGATTAATAGTCGCCAATAGTCGCCATCAATGGCCGAATGGACGTCGTGTGCAATGCCTTCGACACGAATGGTTGCATTAGAAACAGGTTTTCCATTGTTATCGAACACAAAACCCTTCACTCCTTTGTGCACTTCTTCCATAAAACTAATTAAAGCCCTTTTGTTTTGGTTCCAAAACATGCGAACATCGCTTTCATACGGGTATTTACGACACCCGAGTTCTAGTGTTATCTCAAAACAGTTTGAATGCAAATAATTCCAGTCTTGCATTCCTCCATACAATGCATACCATTGGGCGCCATTGGTTATGCCATACGTGAAGTTCTCATTCATAATACCACAATCTTTTGGACACGACTTTCCCAAATGCATAGTCGCGTGATTCTGAACATTAAACACAAAACAGTTTCGCAATCAATAAATTATTTTAATTATAGTTTTGAAGTAATTTTCAGTTCAAATAACTCACGCATTCATTCACTTAATGGAAATGAAGCAGAAATTATAGAAAAATAAGACAATTCTTTAGAAAACTATTGAATATATTTGAGAAAAATAAAAATAATTATTTAATTCATTGAATGACTTACTGTTGAATAAATTAATGCCAAATGTCTGAACAACACATCGTCCGGTGTTTTACTATAAATACCATCTTTTTGTTCCGCATTTCCATCGTATGGAAAATTGGCCACAAGTGACCCGCCGTGAAGATTGGCCGACAATACAAACGGATAGGACTGAATCCACTTCATGACCGCCAGTGTCTCCTTTTCCTGCACTCTATTCTCTTTAAAAGTCATGTATTGATCCGGAAAATTGCGGTTCAAATCCACTTTATGTGCGTTTCCTCTGCCGTACTCTGAATTACAATCGCCTAAAAGTGACTTTTCATAGCCGTCCGGATTCATAGTCGGCATTAAATGAATTCTTGTGTTTTTAATTAATTCCGTTATTCTATTATTCAGACCATAGCCTTCCAAAAGATATTTAGCGAAAAGGAGTAGTAATTCTCGGCCAATCACTTCATTCCCGTGCATATTAGCCACATATTTGAACTCTGGTTCTCCCGGTTCGTGAACACCAGGTTTATTACTGATCTCGAGCACCAATAGGTCTCTGCCTTCAACTGATTTTCCAATACTGTAGAGTCGACTCAAATTTGGATATTTTTCACTAATATTTTCTAATATTTCTCTGAGTTCTGTGTAGTTGTGGTGTTTGAACTCAGTTTCGGATTCAAAGTCATTTATGTCCGACATATTGTGCACAGAAATAGTCAGGTCCTCCCTCTCTATTGCCGAACCATTCTTTTTCAGATTAACAAATAAATTGATTTTAGGTTCAGTAGTGTTATGATTGTCGACAAACACTCTATTGTCAGGACTGTTGACGATATCAAAGCTTGTATTTCCGATAGGCTTGAGCTCAAAGTCTAGTATTAGGGCTGAGGCGGCGGTAGTGTTCTTAACCACAACATCTTTTTGGGTTTGAGATTCATAGCCAACAGCACTGGCAGTAATAGAGTAGACGCCGGGCAGTGCTAAGCGCCAGTATTCGCCTCTATTAGTGGTACTTATATTATGATTATTTCCATCGATAACAACAGACGCGCCTTCGATGGCCTTATGTGTCGATCCGTCTCTAACTATACCTTTGACTCCCATTTGAATCTAAATTTAAAAATTAAACGAAAATCCCATAAAATATTTGTCCATCAATGGAGTGAAAGGAAATGAAGTTTTCTAAATACCAGTTCGATGTATGAAAGAAGAGATTCCTTATTATTATTCCATTCCTTTTTGAGTTCTGAAGCGTATGGATATTTACAACACGAGAGCTCAAGAGTTATCTCAAAACAATTACTGTTGACGTAATTAAAGTCTTGCATTCCTCCTAAGGATCAGAACAAATCATATTAATAATCGCATAACTTATACATAAGAGTAGTAGTGGACAGGCATACCGGGCACGTCATACCATTCGGCACCATTAGTGATACCGTTCTGGAAGTTGTCGTCCAGACATACATTTCCTTTATTCATAGTCTTATGTTTCGATGAAAAGGTTAGCGCCAAGTGCTCGAACAGTGTGTTGTCGGGACTCAAACTCTTTTCGCCACTAATTGTATGTCTGGCCGAGTCATCAAATGGATAACTGGCCACTACTGACCCGCCGTGAAGTGCGGCCGACAGTACGAACGGATTGTTGACAATCCAAGTCATAGCGGCTATGGTCTCGGGCTGTCTGTGCTGTTCTGTATCACCTGTGGCCACAAACTGGTCGGGAAAGTCACGATTCAGATCTACATTATTGGCGTTCTGTCGCCCGTTTTTTCGTTCGGCGCCATAACAGTCGCCCTCTTTGGCCAATTCAAAGCCGTCCGGGTTTAGAGTCGGCAACAAATGTATTTCAGTTGTGTTCAAAATTCTGGTCACTCTATCGTCTTTACCGTAATTATCGCACATATATTGTGCCAACACTAGTAACAGATGTCGGCCCAGGGCTTCATTGCCGTGAATATTGGCCACGTATTTAAACATTGGTTTCAATAATTGTCTTTCATTTAAATTATTCGTTAACTTAATTGCAATTAAATCTCTGTTTTGAACACTATTTCCAATAGACGTCAATTCAATTAATTTCGGATATTTTTGTTTCAAACCATTCATGTATTCAATCGACTGATTGTATTTTAAATAATGGCCCTTAAGTTCAACCGATTGGACACAACTCTTGCGACAACTCTTCAGAGCAATAATTAACAATAAAATTGTTAACAATTTTTGATTAAAACTCATTTTAACTCAAAATCTAATTTTGATTTTTCTCATAAAAACTAATTTCTTATTAAAAAAAAATGACTAAAAAACTGAAAATTGAATTTCAATTAATCGTTGAATTCATTTGAAATGTAATTAAAAAAAAAATTTCTCCGATTTTAAGAAAAAATTAAATAATTATAATTAAAACTAATTATAAGAACAATATTTAAAAAACACTTAAATTTTTTGCCGATTTTTTTTAGACTTAATTTTGATTTAAATTTTTTGCTAAATATTTTTCGTTTTTTATTACAAAATTTATTAATCATTAAAAACAATAACAGAAATGATTAGAAATTAGTAATTGATTTACATTTGATTATAAAATTATTATTTAATATTAATATTAATAACAAATTATATTTTAAGATGAATTAAAATATTGTTTTTTAAAACAATATTTAAATCAACTTTCGATGAGTTGTGAATTGAAGAAAAAGTTGTGTCAAATGTTTACGTCTGTCGAGTGAACACGAAATCGCTTTTATCAATGCTGTTATAGTCTGTGATTAGTGTCGCCAAACATCAAATGATATTCATTTAACAAATTATATAATTTTCCTAAATCAACCTGGAGATATTCTGAAATTATTGTTAAGATTACATCTAGAAACTATATAATATATGAAAGTATTTCACTCCTGGAGTTATCAAGGAGATTTCCACATTTAAAAAGTATTTTGATTCATGGAGAATCAAGGTAAAAGCTGGAGATTTGGCAAGGCTGGAATTTCCACCGGAATTAGCAATTGCATTATTATATCCAGGCCTTTTGTTTACAGTTGTCTTGCAATAGTACTATAGCTCATGTGCGCACGATTTTGTGGAACGCGAAATTATAATGTCTAAAGCAATAATGATATAAAATATCAAATCCATAGAATGGAAAAATGAAAGAAATTGAAAAATAATTTCTATTAACAGATAATTTTCGTTTTTTATTATTAGAAATGAAATATTGCTTTCTTATGATTTAATTCGTTAATATAATTAATTAAAGACATATTAGTTAATTAAAATAATTGAAAGGAACTTCCTTTTAATATAGGATTGAAAGCAATTACTTTCCAAAACAGACGATATTTTCAACACTAAAATCCGTCACTAAAATAAGCCGAAAAATAATAGTACTATTATAATACAAAATATTGTACCCTGTGCATGTCACTTGTTAAAACAAGCGTAAAGGAAATCACTGATTATAAGTAAAGCTAAGAAAAATATGGGATTAGAATTTTGTATTATTGCACGGATTCCTAGGTAATAATGAAAATATGAGCGAAAATTAAATCAATTTTTAGAAATTCACATACAGTTTGAAATATTTTTAGTAAAAATAACATCATTTAGAGTTCCTACGAATTAAAATCAAGATCTTTGTGAATTTATAATATAATCTGCAATTATTAATTATTTTATTCTTTTAGTTAGAGCATGCTGAATAACATAAGAAATGTGATTTACATGTTATAAAATATTTTATATCACAAATTGCACACTAATGACACAAATAGGAATAGAACCAGAATGAAATAGTAAGTCAATAATTTCAAAGGATGGGGAAAGGAGGAGGATTTTATTTTGGCGAAGCCAAGGACGTATTCCGGCCTGTGACTTCATAAACTTTGCCAAGTTTTGTACAGGGAGTCCAGGCGGTATTGCGCAATCATCAAATTCTTGCAGACTTTAATTAAAAATGACGATTAATTTAATTAAATTTGACTAATTCTGTAACATTTCAGCAGAATTTGACAGAATTTAAGAAAATTCTGTTATTTTTCCAGGATTTAGACAGAATATTATACAAAAGGGCTCTATTTTCTCAGTATTGCTATGGGGGATATCTCGAAAGCGGCCTGAAGGCCAAAATCCAAAGGGGAGGTGTATTCCGATCTTTACCTTTTGTTTCCCCATCCCTGATAATTTCTAAATATTTTAACTGTTTTTAGATCTTAAATTTCAATCATTTATTTAGAAAATACTTAATATAAATGTATTAAATATGTTATAAATACTTAATAACCCAAATAATCCAAAAGGGAAGCCACCAGGACTCGAACCTGGGTCTTCAGATTACATATTAACTCTTTATCAAATCGATATTGATAAATTACATTCTCGCAAACTTTTGATTGTTGTCAACTCTCGAGAGGAATAATGAAAATTATTCAGCAATAATGAGATGCATGCTCTGCTTTATCACCTAGTTACTCATAGAATCACTTTATAATAAAATTTTATTTCAAATCAATATTAAGCCTTCGGTCACCGATGATTCAAACAAATAATATAAAGTGAAACACTAATGAAACAGGATTAGTTTAAGGCTGAACTATATTTACATTTATTGATAAATATAATCGTTCGTAAAGTACAGTACTGTTGAAATCGCAGCGATCCTAACGGTTTTCATTACCAGCATTCACTATACTAAAGCCATAATTTAAAAAAAAATAAGTATTTTTCTCAATTTTTTCATATTTTATAAGTTCTTATCATTGAATTGCAGACTCTGTTCCGCTATTTGCTAATTTCTGCATTTTTGTGTGGATTGAAAGTTGTTAAAATTAAATATTGCAAAATTACTTTATAAAAATTATTAAATATGTTAGATTTTTATAAACTCTTTACAGTTTATAACACATACTAGACTATTTCATAACATGGAAAGATTTTAGCCGTGTCACCCCAAAAAATCGAATTCCCAAAAGATCGGTTCCCATAAAGTCG
>JAQFXN010003661.1:0-10671 GCA_034693365.1 Liacarus xylariae | reverse complement strand
CGATTCTCAATTGCGGGCTTAGAGTGAGACGCGATTCTCATTTGAGGGCTAAAGCAGAGACGCGATTCTCAATTGGGGTTTAAAGTGGAGACGCGATTCTCATTTGCTAAAAACGTTAAATCAATAGATTTTTGCTGTACAATTATTTAGGGGGCAATAAGATTTAAGTTTAAACTATATTTTAAATGCTTTTTTGTTGAATATTTTATTTAATTTAAAAAAATTTTCAAAATAAACATTATTTTCGCAAAAAATAAAGATTTAATGGAATAAAATTACTGTATATAAAGTATATTCTATATAAAAAGCATATTAATAATTAAAAACAATGGAAATCATTAAAACAATTATTATAGTTTACAAAAACTAATCTTTCAATATCTTTGGATAAAGGGGTATTATGAAAGTCGAAAATTCGGCTTTTAAAATTCCTATTAAAAAGAGGTCATAAAACTACACAAGATTCAAATTGAAACTATATATTTTGCTCTTATAATTTTCGAGTTAGCAATTTTCGAAAATTTTATTTACTGGTAAGTAATATTTTCAAACTCGAATATCCACTTATATTCTTGATTTTCACATTATCTAGAGAATAATTGAATATTCAAATTTGAAAACATTACCACTAGTTTCATCATGTGACATTTAGTCTAGATTCATGGCTCAATTGTTTAAATTAGTTAGTTAAATTAATTTTTGAAAATCTAATTTTTGGTCTAATTAACCAATAAATAAAATTTTCAAAAATTGCTAACTCGAAAACTATAAGAGAAAAAAATATAGTTTCAATTTGAATCTTGTGTAGTTTTATGACCTCTTTTTAATAGGATTTTTAAAAGCAATATTTTCGACTTTCATAACACCCCTTTCTAATACTTTTATTCAATGCAATAATCCATTGATCAGAAAATTTTCCGAAAATGTAGTCTATTTCTAAAAATATGAGCAAAACTGTAAATCGCGCGGTGTTAACAATGACCATCGACTTATAAAACATATTATAAAATTGACTTCAATTTATCGCAAACAACAATAGGGTTTCTATTTATTTGTCATAATTACTTATTTTATTAATTAGAGGCCTGGAAAAATCAGTCTATTATTGCTCACTCAAGTTTATAACTATACAAGAGAGACACAATTTTCTAATTAAGAAAGTGATGTGTAATCAACACATTTTTAGAATTTCTATAAAAATTTAATAGAATTCCAAAACTTGTAAATATTCCTAAAGTAAAGAGAGTTTCAATTAAATTAAAGAATTATAAATGAAATGAAATGAAATGAATTTTATTTAGACTCTCAGATATTCAGCCAGGCTGGTTTTCAATATAAAAATGTTTATAAATAGATTAATTAGAATAATAAATAATGACTTTTAATAGCAATTAAAATGAATCATTCAATTAATATATGTTTTAAAACTACTAAAAATTCTTTGTAATCCTTTATTTCGCGCAAATCTAATCCAATAGAGTTCCAGACTTTTATTCATTTATAGAACATTGTATTCTCATTATAGGAATATTTAGGCGCTGATGATTTCAGAAATCTTTGTTCACTAATCCGTTTTCTTCTTAGGGTATCTGTAGTCGAATTGTTAGCTTTAAACTCGAATTGATTTGTAGATATCATTTGAATGTGATTCAGACATGTTATTAGATAAGTATAATTCAAATATATTGTTAAACACTGGAAGCACAGACACCGGATAGTAATTATTTAAGTTGATCAGAATAAGTTGATATTTAATAATGTATAAAATTGTATAAATGTAATAAAGACAAAATATTCTAAAGTTTTTACAGACTATTCTATTATTGTATATCAAATTCTATTTTTCGCGTTCTTTGTTTGCAATTCGAATATAGTATTGAATTTGTT
Source organism: Liacarus xylariae (assembly GCA_034693365.1). Lineage (NCBI taxonomy): Eukaryota > Metazoa > Arthropoda > Arachnida > Sarcoptiformes > Liacaridae > Liacarus > Liacarus xylariae. The sequence goes on along the minus strand of JAQFXN010003661.1, from coordinate 8,784 downwards.
ATGTTTTAATGTTTTTGTAATTTCTTATAACAATAGTTCTTCAATTCAATAGTTTTTATTATCTCTGATGTAATGACAGTTTTTTCACTCCCTTTCTTTCTGTTCAAATGGAGCGAAATTATGAAAACCAGGAAATTAGTATTGAAGTTAAGGTTTGACTGAATTCATTTGGATTCAGAGATTCATTGCAATAAACTTCTGGTAGTCTAAAGTCAAAAAACTTATTAAATTCTTAAAAATTTATTAATAGGTCTTTCATTACATTTTAATTGTTGTTTGATTTTATAATTTATTTTTCTTCCCGTATATATTATTTTGTGATCACATTACCAGATCTAAAACATCAGATCCACTAATATTCTTGGGGTCATTACATAATATATTGTCAATAATTGTTTGAGAATTTGCTGTACAACGAGTTGAGTCAACAATAAGTTGTTGAAAACCTTTGTCAACCAATAAATTATTGTATTTATCGCAATTTTTGTCGAGAATATTCATGTTTAGGTCACCAGTAATTATGTGTTCACCAGAAAAGTGGTTTTAAAATTTTCGAGAAAGTTTTCCGGTGTATATCAAAAAGTATAGAGTGGTCTGTAAACGACTGATACAATGAATTTCGAGCCATTTATTTGCTTTATATGCAAAACTAAAAGTTCGAGATTAGTGTTAAATTCAATTTTTGCTGAAATATATTTATCAGTTTTGACATATGCAGCCTTTAATCGTCTATTCCCTCGTGAAGTCTCGGTTAAACAGAATATACCCGGTTTAAGAGCTTCGAGATATATCGTAAACTCATCTAGTTTATTAATTAAACCATTAATATTATTATGAATTATTTTGATCCATTTGATATTTATATAATAATCAGGCACTAAATCTTTAATTGGCCCAGGTTTAAATGAATATCGCCACAACACAGTATTAAGATAATAAGTAGATATCTACTGCTATTATTGTGGGCGTAAAGCAGATTATCGATAATTTACATTGAACACTTAATACACATAAACTAACATAAGAATTAATTAATGCAACTAAATTGCATAAATTGAAATAATTATTATCAATAATAATCTTAATTACACTCAAAATTAACTTAATTAACAAAATATATAAACACTTTGATGTGCGCGTGATTTGCTTTATTAGGTTTGAATCGCATATATTAGACAATTCGTATCAGTATTTTCAACATTTTAAACAAAACTCTGGATTTAGACAAATAAAGCAAATCTCTGAACTACTAAATGATAAAACCCCACAAGATTTATATTTTACTTAAGTTTAGCTGAAATTCAATGTCTTAAGTGCGCACCGATTACTTCCTGTGAAGTGGAGCCGAGTTCTCTAAATACAAACTAATTTAAACTTCAAATGTTAACTAAAATAAACAAATTAGGTTTTATGTAAGAAACTTGAAGTTTAATTTGCTTGTGATCTGCAATAAAGGTTTAATTGAAGAATAATGTTTAGAAGTTCTCATTTACTTTTGTAGTTATTTTCTCAAATAATTTACAATAAAATACCAAAAACAAAATGTGCCAACTCTTCGGCTATTTCTTAATGAATGAATTCAATTCTCGTACAAATTTTATTGTTATAAAATTGAGCAATAATGCAATTTTATAGACTGATATTTCCCGAACTCTAGTCATAATTTATGCTCATTTTTATAACTAATAGTCAGTAAAAGAGTCGAAAACAGAAGTACAGCACAAATGACGTGTCGGACGAATGGGCCGTAGTTTGGATTTGATTGTTGTTATTATTGGAGTGAATGATAACTTATAAGTCATTTAATTAAATATTAAAACAAAATTAAAGATTAATTTAAGGAATAATTTATTTCGATATTAGAATTGAATTGAATTGCAAAACATTTATTAATAGAAACCAATCGTTGTTTAGGAATGAATGCAATCATTAAATGAACACAAGTTTTGAAAAACATTTTTATTATTTCATCGATTAATAGGAAATAATTGAAAGTTTTATTCAATTATTATATAATTATTTACTTTAAGCCTAACTAATGTCAAGAGGAGGTCGTTCTTCGGGCAAAAAAAGAGGGGACAATGCGATGACCTTTACATTAGAGTCTATGGGTTTGAGTCGCGGCGATAGTCTGCCTCCACCGACACTCATTCCTCCCCCGAACTACCCGTCCATAGACGCCAAACCACTCCAACTCCACGACAACGATATCGACAACTATTTGTTGACTTTGAAACAGGAGTTCAGACATTCGTTGATGACATCCAAGTATTACATAAATCCGCCGAAAGAGAAGCCGAAAATAGAGAAATATTCGGATAAATACGAAAACATCGCCAATGAAAGTGCCGTCAATGACGAGGACATACAGACGGGTATTGGTTAGGCATTAGTTTTGATGATTGGATATAATTTTGCAATTAATTGTCTGTCAATAGAGTGGAGGATATTTCCGACAGAATTGTGTCCAAAGAAGAGACGAAAACTCAGAGAAAAAGCCAAAACACAAACCATTAAAGACATCGAAACAAAATTAGAAAATTTGAATGAAAACGAAGACAAAAGTGAAGACGAGATCAGCGATAAAGAAGTAGAAGAGAACGCATCCGAAGAGGAAAAAGTGGAAGAACTCGAAGACATCGAAGAAGTAATTGATTTTTGGGTCCTTTTATTTGTTGTATTGATTTGAAAATTGATTTGAATTTAATTGCAAACAATAGGGAACTGACTATACCTTCTCCTACTTCGACAACGGAGAGAACTATTTGGATGAATCGGATGACAACATCGATGAGGGGCCGACCTATTGACCCATTTATTGACCATTCGTTTATACAATAATTAATTAATTTTTTCGTTGATTTCATTTATTAAAAACATTTTATTTAAAGCGAATAAAAAATCTTTAAAAATAAATCTAAAATTTGAATTAAAAACATTTGAAAACATTAGCGATGATTATGAATCTCGATATTAGTCTTAGTAACGGTGCTATTATTATGTGTTTCACTAATATATATGACGTAAACGATTGGCAATAAAAAACATAAAACAAATGCCAAAAATATAAGATTAAACCAATTGATGCCATAATCGGATTCATCGCATGAAAAAAAGGCACTTCTTTTCGATTCAATTGTTTGTAAACTTATATCACTTTCATTGAGTACTAAGTTTTGGTCTAAACTTTTAATACTCGAGCACTCAATCACTGTATTCGTTGAATCTCTAATTCTCTTGAGATCTCTGTCCATATGATTAAGGAATTTATCAACACTTTGTCCATTCGTTTGATTCAAATGCTGTGAAATACCGATATTTACTGTCAATGAGTTGTTTGTCTGGTTTGGCCTCTCATTCAAGTCCTCTGAACTCTGTTTCTCCACTGAATTGGAGTGACTATTGATCTGATGAACCAATACATCGCTAAGAATACCAAACTTTTTGACCGGAAGTCTTAGAACCCTTAGGCCATAGAACTCGTGGTCAGTGATGAGATGATTGATTCGTTTGATTGTAGACACAGAACACCCATAGCGTAATGCAATGCTTTGGAGACTCTCAGAACCGTTCACTTCATAATTAATGTATTCAATCATCGGTTCCACCGCTTTATCACTCTTTCCATTCTTTTCACATTTGTTTGGGTTTTGTCTGTTTTTTAATTCAAAATAATTGCAATCAATAGAGTGTTTGCCATCGCTTTGATCCGAGTCTTCGAAGTAGTAATCATTGCATTCCTTCTCCAAATTGTTATATAATTTCTTGTATTTAACACTTTTGTGGCAATCATTTTGTGATAAAAACCTCTTTTGACGTCCTTTTGAAACACTTTTCATTTGAAATCAAATCAATTATTGTTTTAACCATTTATTTAAATTTAATCTAATTATCAAAAACTAGTTATTGAGTCCTAAACACACACTTGTGTTGAAATCCATTTGTTTTACAATTTATCATAAATTCAATTGTTTTGATAAAAATATATATTTTATTAAATAATTAATTATTTGATATTAAAATACACTCAAAAAGTATGTCAAATAGAGATTACTTTCGATAATGTTTCGATAGGCTATTCGAGTGTTGGGCGGACGCCATCGCATAAATGCCACTTTTATGCAGCGGCAGATTAACAATATAACCGGGGTTTTCATCAGAGACCCAAATTATATGAATATAGAGTCATGTGAAGGATTAATATCTTATCAGTACTGCTGCAGTACTCAAATGTAAAGTTATGTCACATGTCATAGTGTACACAATTATTTCATATTAAGACACGTTTTAATGCATTGTATGAAAAATAAAAATAAATTTAATTTAAATAAATTCATTCATTTTCGTGAACGCCTTTTGTACCTTTCGGTGTAGGCGTAGTGACCGAATGCTATGCGTCAATAGAGTCTAATGCGCTTTGTCTCACTCCTTCTAGAACGAGTGACGAGCTCATTGCTAGCAAATTTAAATAAAGTGTATTTTAATTAAAATTCAATAAGTATTGAATAAAATTAAAAGAATTTAAAGTGATTTTAAAGACAACTGCATTGATAAAGACGGTTTCACCAGAAGAAGATAATAAGGTTTAGTTTACATAATTTTAAATCAATATTGATATTCAAATATAAATAATTATTATTTTCACAATTATTTTAATTAATTTTAACTAAATAGACAGGCCTTGTTATAAAAAACGTATTATTCAAATAAAATAAACTTTGAAATGAATTAAGAAATATCAATATAAAAGTAGAAAATTTTGTTATTTATTATTAAAGTTTAACCAAATTTGAGATTTAGTTTTATTGGAAATTATAAGTTCATAAACTTAGCAGAGTATAAAAGGCTATAAAATCAATATTTTTTGTATATCTCATTACTTTCTTGGCATTAAAGGATATTATTAAGTCTAATTGAAGATAACAATAATTTTGAATTATTTCATTATAAACAAAGTAAAATTTATTTTGTTCGCTTAAGCGTTGCTTAAGTAAGTTACTTTCCCCGCACATACCTCTATATTCATATAATTTGGGTCTCTGCTTATGAGACACACTATACACTAATATTTATAAATTAAATTGAATTATTTAAAAGTTCTTTTTGAGTACTTTCAGATAGAAATATGTAATATTCGCTAATAGTATGAATATAAAATAGCAGTAATTCAGAAAGTACCTGGAATACCGAGTATATGCTAAATCAGGGGTAGTCAAGCAGGTACCCCTTACTCGAAAATTATGCAAAACTCTCCCCCTCCCCCACTTTTTGAGTCGCAGGCAAAATTTTTTAGCTTTACTTCCCTCTGGACCTTTCATATTTTTTAAATTGTGTATACCCCCTAGCATTTTGAAAAAATTTTCTCAAAATACTTCTACCCTTTGACTCGACCGACCTTGGTTACCCATGTGCAAAGATTAGCGGAAAATCTTTTTAATTCAAAATAACTCCTAAAATATTTTGAAATCTCTAGTTATGTCGTAAAAATATTTTTCTAGCTTTTAATTCATTTTTCTTTAATTAGGGGAATTCAAATGATTTTACGTTCATGTTTCAGACCATAGTCTATCACTAAATATTTTGAGGTGGTTTTCCAATTTTGATATACAGAATGGTAATGTCTGAATAGTGATTCAATCTATTGTATCATATTTTTGATTATTGATATATTTTAAATTTTTATTAAATAACATTAGAATATAGACTTGCCTATATAAGTTAAACCACCTTTTTGATTCAATTATTATATATAAGTTACATTTTGCTATATATTACAAATTTGTATCAGTCATATACCAATCTTTATATCTAAATTGGAAAACCACCTCAAAATATTTAGTGATAGACTATGGTCTAAAAGCTGAACAATATTTATGATATTTTTAATTTATGAAATCACAAAATTCTTCTCTTGTAATCGAATTTCAATCTTTTTTTTTAAAAAAGTAATATTGATTTCAAAATAATGTCACAACAATATAGTGAAGAATTGGTTCAACACTACTACAGAATTCAATATATTTTAGTCAAGACTTCTCTAGTTTTATAAAATTATTTCTCAATTTAATAGAAAGAAGATTTCATTGATTTATCCAATTCTTATTTTAATTATAAACTTAATAATAGTAATCTATACTAAACCAAAAACAGTATTGAATTCAAACTTCAATTTAAATTGAATTTAATTCCCTTATTAAGAATATCTTATAAAAACATTTTTTTATTCATATTTTACGAATCAATAGAAGAATTATATTTTATTCCTTATCTCTTCTATCGATTTGTGACAGAACTACTAATTTAAATAATTTATGATGAAGAGAAATATATTTTTGATTTACATAAATAAATCTAAAAATTTGTATTTTATGCAAATCATTACATTAGGGATAATATAAAGAACATTTAATATAATAAAAAATATAAAAAAATATTTAAAAATATCAAACAAAGTAAAAGAATTTTAAAAATACCAGAAAAAAAACTTTAAATTATAGTCATTGAAAATAATATAAAAAGAGAAGAAAATCTATAAATATTTTACGAATACTCCTATCGATCGACATTTTTTTGAGTCATATCATTATAGAAGAGATTTTTTTTTAAAGTGAAGTGATTTCATTTTTGAGATGAAAAGATGTCTCTAATTTTCTTTCTATACTTAATATTATCTAAACTCTAATTTATGTAGTTTTCATTTAGTCCACTATCGATCGTTTTTTCTCAACTGAACACTAATTCCATAGACATTAGAACGAAATGTTAAGAATAGAAATAATAAAAACTGATTAACAAAAACATAAATGCTGTAAGAAATACAATTAATTTTTTCATATGAATTAATATTTATTGTATCGGCCAAAATCACAGGGGGTATTCCGGGCCGTACCCATTATGTGCATGCCTGGATTTTAGCAAAATTATGAGCTACAGGCAATTGGCTCTATGAAGATCATAATCCACAAATTTTCCCCATAAACTTCATGTGCGGCAACTATTTTTAAACAAAGGAGATTTATGGACTTTGAATTTTAGACTCAGATATATCTTATTTAGAAGAGGTCATAAAACCACACATTATTCCATTTGGAACCATATTTTTATCTCTTATGGTTTTCGAGTTAGGGGGTGTGCAAATAGTACGTACAGGAAGATTGTGAAAATCTTAACCCCTCCTCCCCTCTTTGTACGCACTCGTACTGAATAAAGGATTCGTATATACACTGAGGCTTTACCCCCCCCCCCCTTCAAAATATTTGAAGTATTTTAATAAACTATCATTGGATATTTATTACCATTGATGAAATACATGTTTTTAGTCAAAATATTACTAAAATAAGTGACAGTAATGTTAGAACAGATAGTTCGGTTTGATTTTGTTGTCCATTAAAATTTTCGTAATTTAAAACATAATTATAAACTATAATCATGACAATCACTAATAGTTATAGATTTTTTTCTGAATAAAAACTGAAATATATGACTTTATTTTAATGATTAAAATACTTGAGATCAGAGCTGATCACAGCCTTACACATCAGTAGATGCAATCCTTTTGAAACTCACTATCGAAACAGAACTAATATCTGCCATAAATTATGGTATGTGTAGATTCAAAAGGAATGCTCTTCAGTTATGGCATCTACTGATGGGTAAGGCTGTGCTTAAGATTACCAGTAGATTCCAAAATCCAAAATTTTCATCTTTTTTTAAAAGCATTTAATTAGAATATCCATTCAGTATTCAGTACGTACAACATTAGCTACTCCTCCCTGTCTATTCGTACACTTTTGTGTGTTTTCTTTTGACCCCCCTCCCCTATCACATGCGTACGTACTATTTGTACGTCTCCTTTAGTTAAATACTTTGTTTATAAAGGAACTTATTATGTTCAATTTATTATATATCACCCCTTCCTTCCACAACTATTCGCTTATCTATTCTTTACTTTTCCAATATTGACAATATTGAAAGAGACGGACACAAAAGAAATTGTGAAAGACTTCCTCTAAAATAAATATATTTATTTAAATTAGATTATGAGTCGAGAAGTAAAGCCTATTGAGAACCGAACGGTTCGTTTGATATTTTTGATTAAATTGAGCTCTTTTTTTAGGTTTCAGTTCCCTTTCTCTTATTTTACTACACTTTTATTTCTGTTTCTTTTTTCTTCGAATTTTTTTCTCTATTTTGACTTCAGATTTGCGAATCAATTCTCGTTTGACAGTCAATTGAGTTTTACAAATGAATTGAATGAATGAAAGGATGAAATGAAAAATAACTTTTTTATATCGCAGACGTTTTCAGAGGTTTTTCTTTATTTCTTCAATGACTTTAAACTTATTCTTACAAATATAGAGAGTATATGTGGAAAGAAAAAAGAGTTAATTTTTTTTATACATCTGTTTGGAATTGAAAGCAATTTTTTAAATAAATATTTTTCTTTATCTTATTTTAATAAAAGAAAAAAAATTTAAACTCTAAAAACTTTGTATATTTTCCTTAAATTTCAATTTAATTCTATTCGAAAATTCTTAAATGAATTTCATATTTATTTTTGTTTAATATTTATAACTTATAAATTATAAGTTTGTAGAAATAATCTCTGTCCCTGAATCTCATGAATACTAAGGAATAATTAATGGAAATTTATCTGATCTTTTTTGAACAAAGTTTTTATTATTGAAGCAAACATTTAAATAATGAGTATATGATTTGAAAGTTTTTCTTCACTAAAAAACATTTAGTGAAAGATGAAGATATTATTTGTTTTAAGATAAGAGT
>JAQFXN010003660.1:0-10673 GCA_034693365.1 Liacarus xylariae | reverse complement strand
TTGAGCGAGAAATAATACAAATTTATAGACCTTTTTTCCCTCGGTCTAATTATTACTCTTTTTATTAATCATTGATTAATAATCAATATTACAAATCAACAAAATGACAGACATTGAACAGAATAATAAGATAATAAGTTGAGCTCATATTTTTGTTTTACGTTCTCTCAAATAACTATTACTGCAATAATAACTGCAAACATTGACTGCAATGCTAGAGATAAGATTAATTCAATGGTTATTACTTAAACTTAAATAATGTTTACAAGCTTTGCTTCACCAAAAAATATTAAATATCTTTACCAGATACGCCCAAAGATGAGCACCTCGATCAATTTATTACAATAATGCCCAAATGTTATACAAGATTTCCTTTAATATTTTCCAAAATACCATTAGAATTTTGATATCATGTTATTCTAACGATTTTCACTCAATTTTGATTAAAAACTATCGGTATTGAAGGGTACAGGGGCTGTAGACAAAATACTCTTCTGTCTCCGAAAAATGACCAAAATGCCCCTTCCAGTGATTTAAAAAAAGGACGACCCCTCTATAATTTTGTCAAATAATTTTATGGTAAAAGCGCCAAAGGCACCGTTTTTAGAATATCCTATGAAATTTTATCTAAATTCTTAGAAAAACATCAAAATTTGTCTGAATTCTATTAAATTCTCAGAATCTGTCAGAATTACTCGATATTCTGTTTGAGTCATTTTAATTCAATTCTATTGAATACGATGATTGAAAAATACTCCAGTTTCAATTAAGTCAAATTAAAAAGTTCACAATTTATAGCAAAATAGTATTCATAACAAGAAAAATATTATATTCTAAACATGGAATATTATTGACTGAAGATTAAATTTTGATAATTTTTCTTTTTTAATCGCTTTATTTGGCAAAAATAATAATACATAATTAATTTTAGGGTGTGGCATGGCCCATAGGTCAAACTAGTTCAATTTTTGGATCTATAGACTACATGCTAAATAACAAGGAATTTTAAGTAGTTTGGTGGCCCAGTGGTGAGTGTATTCCATTTTGTACAATTTGTCCCAGATTCAAATCTCACAGGCGCAATGATTTTTTTTCCTAAATTTTCTTTTATTCGAATTAATTTTTTTAAAGATAACGAAAATATTATACAAAATTAATTCGTGGAAGAATACAAATTTCTGAATTAATCTAAAATGCATTTAAAAAGCAATATTCTCATGAACATCTAATTCCTATGAAAACAGCTCTATTAGGAATTGCTTCTTCGAATCCGGATATCATATATTAAGTGTTAACCCTAAGATGGGTGTGAGGGATATCAGGAATGTCGAGGGAGTTCTAGCCCGGAATAGCCCCAGCCTGTATTTGTAGGTAAAATTACGCTTATGAACAGATATTCCTAAACTCTGTGAAAAAAGTAGGAGAAAACCCAAAAATATCCCTTAGTGTTTAATCATTTTCATGAGAATATTCTTTATTAAATTCATTTTAAATTAGTTCAGGAATTTGTATTCTTTTACAGAATTAATTTTGTATAATATTTTCGTTATCTTTAAAAAAAATTAATTCGAATAAAAGAAAAATTAATTCGAATAAAAGAAAAATTAATTCGAATAAAAGAAAAATTAATTCGAATAAAAGAAAAATTAGGAAAAAACTTTGCGCCAGTGAGATTTGAATCTGGGACAAATTGTACAAAATGGAATACACTGACCACTGGGCCACCAAACTACTTAATATTAAACTTCTTGTTATTTAGCATGTAGTTTATACATCTAAAAATTGACCTAGTTTGACCTATGGGCCATGCCACACCCTACAATTAATTATATATTATTATTTTTGCCTAATAAAGCGATTAAAAAAGAAAAATCATCAAAATTTAATCTTCAGTCAACAATATTCCATGTTGAGATAACTACAAAATATCAATAGATTGAAGACAACATATTTGAGCCGAAAAAATACAATCAGTTTCTTATAATCGTATCATAAAAAGCATGTAAATAATCGGTTTTATAGCAAATCTTTCTCAAAATCTTGATAGGAAAGAGATGTTCAGAACCTATAGAGGTGGTCCGGACTGGGCATCCCTGATATCGGATAACAAAATTTTGTTTAAATAAATAAAATGATTTCAGTTGTGTGTAATCTAATAATTGATTGATTGAATTCCAATCTAATTCTGAACTCTAGTCTAAAGTTTAGACTAAACTGTCTAAAGAGGAAATTCTGTTTAAATATTTAGCTGTAATACGAAATAAACTAAATTCGTTAAAATTTCTCACAAAGAGTCCAATAATGAAATCAATCAAATTAAATATTAGTTCGTTATTATTATTGTCATTAATAATAATTTCGGTCTCAACACTGTCTCAATCTCTTGTATGTCCGGACGCTTCCAAATGTAGAGATGGTTTGAAATTTAATTATTCCATAGATATTATATTAATATAAATAAACGATAGATTTAAACTAGAAATGAATTCCTGGCACAGGTATGACTTGTTGCAAGTGGTCGACCGGCAAATACGGCTGCTGTCCCTTAGATTCAGGTAAATAATTGGGTTTATAAAGAAAATTCCCTAATTTTGCTAATCATATCAGTTAAGCTAATTTAATGACCAAATAATTTGATTGGTTTGTAATCTCCAACCAATAGCCCAGTGCTGTTCTGATGGCCTCCATTGCTGTCCACACAATTTAAAATGCAATGACAAAGAGGGCACTTGTGATGAACCCATTGTTGAGCGGAAGAGTCTATTTGTGGGAAACCATAGCGGCGTAGAAGACATAAAAGACGTGGTATGTCCGGGGGGTGAATACCAATGCCCGGACGGAAATACTTGTTGTCCAATGAGTGGACAGCGTTGGGGCTGTTGTCCACTACAGAACGCCGTGTGCTGTTCGGACCAAATCCATTGTTGCCCTTCGGGAACCACTTGTGTTCCCAACGGATGTCGTGTATAACACCATATTATTCCAAACGATTCAAATGAATTATAATATTGTATTAATTATAATAAAATTATAATCTCTTCTCCAAAGAAAAGTTCAATAAAAAGATTGAATTTAGAATTGATTTTATAAATAAACTTAATATTGTTTTGTGAATGTTTGCTCTAATAAATATATATACGTATGTCAGTGCCGTTGCCAATGCAATAACCTTGCTTATTATTAAATCAAAATAATTTGCTATTAATTTAAAAGGAGCCAAGAAAATGGGTTGGGGTCGTACGTGTAGAAAGGTGCTCTGGTCAATGACTGTTCCTTTCACTAAATTGGTTTATGTAATGAATTTTGTTTTATTTGAGCTTGGTACGCTTGCCTTTTATTGATTTCTATCACTCATTACTAGAACTCATATGTAAACTTATATTTTGCAATAAATCCAGGGATGGGCAAAGGGGGTACTGCCCTGAATACCTCCTGAGAAAAAATCTTTAACATTATGTCTATGGACAGGTACTGGCGATTGGCCTTAAATACTGGCGAAAAACAAATACTGTACCCCTCTAACCTTCTCCAACTTCGTCCCCTTTGCCCATCCCTGAATAAAACTGAATATTGTATTTTTAAAATCTCTATTAATAAATAACAAACAAAAAATTTTTTAAACTTTAGTTAAAATGAATTTCAGTTACTTTAAAGTGATTCAGTCGTTATTTATAAAATATAAAGTCTTGAACAAATAAAAATGCCCATGCTCTGCAGAATTTTTATACTATCCATATGTAGTACAAAAGTAATATTCATTTATTGGCATAAACTTAAATAATAAAATTGAACTTTTTAATATTTTTTGAATTTTTAATCTTCACTTTTCATGTAATAGAAAGTTCAATATTTTTATTTAACTTTAAGCATTAAAAATTTGGATATTAATATTGGACTATATATGGATAGTATAAAAACACTGCAGACCATGGGCATTTTGATTTGTCCAAGACTTTATATCTATTAATATAGTAATTATAGTTTTTTAATATTAGAGAAGTTTATTAGAGTTATGCACTCTTTCCTGTTTTAGCAATGTGGCATACTGGTATGTGCTCTTTTAAAATCACTAGATTATGAAGAAGAAATCAAAGAGGGGATATATGGCGCGTACTTTTCTTGCAAGATTGTTTGCTGTGCGCAAATACCAAAACAGGGGATTCTCACAAATTATTGTTAATTTGTAAACAAATAAATAAAATTAATAATAAATCTATATTTTACGACTGTGCTTGTTTTGATGAACCATTCCCTCTATTTAAGCAAACAAATTTAGTGTAATATCTAAAGAATTCCAAAAAAGTTTCTAGTCCTTTGGAAAAAAATCTTCATAGATAATACAAGTTATGCTAAATATTAGAATAATTCTAACAATTATTGTTAAAAAATTTCATTATTTCTCATCATTTGAACTATATTTTACTAGAATTCCTATTAATTGAGAATACTATAAATTCTCTTTATTCTATATTAATCAATAAATAAATAAATAGAAAAATAAACATAAACAGGTTTAGTTTATATTTGTAATTTATTTTTGCACTTTCTTATTATCAAAATAAAATAAAATTCTTTTTAAATGTAACTCTTATAATATACTGTAAATCAAATAGAGTGCTAATTTGGGATATAGGGTCACAAATCAAAATACTAACACTTTATATTAAACTATAATTTCTAAATTACTAAATATAAAAAAGACAAGTAATGACCTCTCACCCCGAAAGGACACTTTTCCTAATCGCGTTCATAAGCCTACAATCAATAGCTGGGTTTAATCTATTCTCTGTAAAGTTTTAAATGAAAACAACTAATTATTTTGAACAATTTATCAGATAATTTTCAATGAATTTGGTTTATTTCTCAATGTAAGAAAGTTTTCACGGTTTTCAATGCGTCTGATGTTTTCTAATTACTCTTATTTTTAAAATATATCAAAATTATTATTTCATTTGCAAAAAATTAATTAATATTTTTAAAATAATTAATTTAATGTTAATTCGAAGAATTGAGAATTAACTTAAACTGGGTGGATATCCACAAAAGTAAATTTTATCCCACAATCGCATCACAAAAACCGAATCTATATTTTGTGTTTCGTTAATACTCCTTAAGTATTGGAAAACATTTTCTAAACTATTTTTCATTCGGGTATAGAGTAGAGTATTTTGAATTCGAATAAACTATCACTTATTTACATGAATTCTTTCAATAATATCAATAATAAGAGATATAGAGAATACTTATGCAAAATAAAAAAATATTTTCAAAGATATAGAAGACTGAGTCCTATAAGTCTTGTATTTTTTTACACATCAAAAGTTGTCGAAGAGTTTATTTCTATAAATATTAAAGTGTATTCCATAAGTGTATTCTCAATAAAAACTTCTTCAATCTCTCGGAGCGATTCACTTACATTGGATACAAGAGGAGAGACAGAGCATTGGCAACAATATTGAAGACATACTGTTTTTATTATCTTTAGTTACTTAACCAGATTTTTATATCGCAGAGGAAGGGAGAGAAGACTGACTATAGATTCATGAGAAGAGAGAAAAAATTCTTGTATTTAGCTTAAGTGCTATAATGGCTGATGGATTTTAACTTATGAAAGGAATACACTATAGAAGACAAGTATGGAGTACTGTATCTCAACAACAAAAAAATATATTCCGATAATCGCAACATTATTTTATGAGCCGTGAAAACAAAACAAAAATCGCTATAAAATTGATCACAAAATTAGTCATCGATTTTCTTAGTTTGTATTCAAAGATAAAGTTTTATTTAACTATAAAAGGGAGTCAGGAGTAGCCAGTGTCGATCGAGTCAGAGGGGGTATTTTGAGAAAATTTTGCCAAAAGGTCAGGGGATGTAAGGTTAAAATAAGACTTATGGAGAAGGGTATTTTGCAAAATCTCAAACTCAATAGGGGGAATGGAATGGGAGGGGTATTTAGGCTATTTGGTTACCCCTGCAGGGAGTAAAAATTTGAGATGGCAATTTCCTAGAGTAACACTTATGACCTAATTTAATAAAAATAAACAGAACTATACTAAAGAAATAAGAGGACCTGAAGTTTATAAACAAATAGACTTTTGCACCCACTAACTTTGTGGTGCAATCCTTGGCAAAACTTGGTTATCACTATTATTGAAGAAGAACAACAAAAATCAAAACAAAACTCCGGACGTAGTAATGGATGGTATATTTGGCCGGCAATCGGATATGGCTTTCAAATTGTTTTTTTTTGTAAACAAAAATATTGTTTTCCATCGATATTAGGGCTCAAATTATTAGTGATTTGAAAGAAAGAGAATTTCTTGTTTAGACCAAAATCTAGAAAACAATGTTATATTTCCCTAAAAGTTAGATCAGCCCTAAGAAAGTTGATATGCATTTAATGGTTTTTGGTCTAAAAATAGTTTGGATGATCTAAAAAATCGAAATGTAATAAAATACTGATTAGTGAACATAAATTGTGAATTACGATCCCTTTTGCTAAAACTTCTCTATTATGAACACAAAATGGGTTTTACTTCTATTCCATTCATATAAGTATTTTCAATGCTTTAGTCTTCAATACAATCCAATACAATAGAGTCAATTCTATTACGACTTTTACTGTATTTTTTCCTTCAATTCAGTCCACTGTTTATTGCTTTAGAGCACACGTTTGTCTAATTTGTAATTCATTGCTTTATAATTCAATTAATTTGAGTTTTCATATTAAAATAGTGAAGAACTATATTAAGATGAAGGATAAACTCATACTTTCCGATAATCCGAAATCCGATTATAATATCTTACTATTAGAAGAGAAACATTTATTTTAAATTAACATCGAATGAATCGTTTCATTGACTTGATTTTCAATTATTCAGGAAATAGTTATCAATCAATTTTATAAAATTCACAATTAAAGTTCTTTTCCGAATATTTAATCAATTTTCAATTTTTGTGACATGAATTTTGACATCTCCTACCCTCACATGCTATATACTGAGTGCAGAGATAATTTTCAAAATTATCTTTCAACGAACGGAACGGATTGAATGATATAACAAACACACATATTGTAGAGAATAAAGTGCTAAAAATAGTTCAATTTTATAGAGTTTCTCCAGAGTTTGATAGAATTAAAGTCAGCACAAGTCATAACTCCTATGCCACCTTTTCTGCTTTTTCTAGAAACGATCAGAACAATTACTCAATGCATACATTTTTGCACAATTTTGTATTTTTTCTGATAGATTGTAGAGACAAATTGGGATGAATTCATAATTTATAACTGATTATATTTACAGAATTTACTACAAGAAAGACTAGTCTAATACAAATTGATCTTAAATGCATAAATATTCAAATAAATTATTATATTTTATTTATGAATTTCTCAATAAATTATTCATGAATTTCATATATTAATACAAACATACAGTAATTCAATTATTTTTACGAGATATTAATAATTTTTGATTAAAGAATTAAATTTAATTATATGAATAACATTACAGTATTAGCGAAATGTGTCAAAACCTTATTTTAAAACTCTAAAAATACTAATCAATATTATGTGCAAACATATGATGTAATTTTCTTTCATTTTTTGATGTCGGCATTCACTGCACACTAATTCATGTAAACATTTTACTTCATCTTTAATATTAAATATATTTAAAAAATATTTTGCCATCAATTTTCTGCTTTCATATCATTAGAACCTTTTGTCGCAATCTTTTGCTTTTGTGATCTTATTTTTTAAAAAACTGAGAGATGAAAAAGTTTATACCAATGAGATTTTGGATAATAAGTTAAGATTAAATAAAAGGCGCTTTCAATTATAGAAAAATAACTTTTTTGTAGAGATTGTTATATGAGATTATATAAGAAATAAGACATAAAAAAAATTTTCCTGCTAAGAAGTGAAACTTTTTTAATATCAATGTTTTATACAATAGTTTACAAAATAAAATGAAATAAAAACTTTGTTAAGCCATTCAAATTAAAAATAAAGTAAAAATTCAAATGTACAAGCTTTGTGCCGAAAAAATATGAGAGTCACCGAAACCATTCGATAAATGAAAAGCTTTGAAAATGAAAAGATAATACGTGAATGCGTTCCTTCTTTAATCTTAATATGAATTACAGTATAACATTCATATATAAGTTTTGCAATATATCAATGAAAAATAAACGTATTTACAAATAGTTTGTTTTAAAGTTAGAATTCATATATAAGTTCAATGCATATATCAATCAATTCTATATTGAAATTCACATTTGGCGTAACCAAATAAATATATTCACGTATATAATCTTCTTTCTCTTCTTAATCTTTATACTCAAGTCGTAAAAATTCATACATATGTGACAATAATTCATAATAAGACGTTCGAATCGCAGAGCTCTACACAAGTTATAATCAAAAGTAAATATATCACGGGTGTAGAGCTCTGCGCTTCGAACGTCTTATTATGAATTGTTTTCACATATAATGAAAATTATTATTTTCTTGTTGATGAAATATAAATACTGCTATTTCAAAATTAAATATATTTATTTTCGCAAACAAAAATTGTTGGCAGAAATAGTGGTATTAATTCAATTAAATTAGAATTAGCTTGTTAAATTTTAGACATTCTTATCTATTATTTGTTAAAATGATTGAATTTCGAATAATATTTTTAATGTTAAACTATCTTTAATACAATATTAAATAGAAATATATTAAAGAATAAATATAAAAGACAACAATAGAAGCATTTATATATCAGAAAACAGTGAAAATTATTCTGTAATTCAGAAGTGATTTATTTGATTTGTTATCTGAATTGAAATGATTAGAATTACATTAAAAGGAAATAAATTCTTTTCTGATCCACATATTATTGGAAAGACTTATTTTACTTGAAAACAATAAGATCTGCGATAACTTTTAGGAATAAAATGTTTAATTTTTTTGTTCTCATCTTTTCTATTCTTATCTATTTTTACGACTATTTCTTATCTATTTATGAAGGGCTCAAATAAAATTTTATCCTAGCTCAAATCAAATAGTGTCTATTAGTTTTCTATTGAATTCACATTTAAAATTAATATCTTATTTAAAGACTATCTGTGCTTAAGGTCTATAAATAACTTGATGTCAAAGATGTCAAAATAGGATTCTCTTTATTGTATAAGAAATTTATATTCTTCTCATTTTTCCAACATTTTTGTCTTAAAGAATATTTGAATAATATCTTCTCGTCTCTCGTTTTCATTCTCTTATAAAAGACTTCAATCTTGAGATCAACTTTTCAAACGTAATACTAAACAGATTTGAATTTTGAATAATATTATTTGCTATCAATCGGACAGATTTGTCTTCACTGACACCAGTGATGGTGTGGCCAATTGACCCAAAATAAACCGAACCATTACTGCAATCGATTTGGCATTTGTTTGCCTCCAAAAAATCATAGCCAATAATAAATTGGTTGGTTTTGGGCCCTAAACGCTCCACGACTACTAAGTCTATTTGGAAGGGATAGTGACCGCCGATTGCAATCAATACATTTTGAATAAAGCCTATAACACGAGTCGAACCAATTCCATGAGTTCGACCAAAATATTGGTTTTCACATGAATTCAGTAAATCTATTGAATCACATAATTCTAATGTCTGTCCACTGATTAATGAACGCTGAGATCCCGTGTCTAATAATCCGTATAATAGACATCGATTTAGTTTACATTTAACTAAATTCCACTGTTTTTTAGTCCCAATTTTATTGATTGCTTTTATTCGCATTTCTTCTAAATATTCTGTCCTTTTATTGACCAAAAATTTTAGGAAGCGATCAAATGTTTGATTATATTTTGGGAAATATTTAGGATTTGAATCAATTGTCTTACGAATGAATTCTTCAATTCCTGTCATATCTTTCGCAATCAAAGCATTGTTGAGCTCCGGATATCTTATTCTTAGCCATTCTTCCAATTGTGGTTCAAAACAGTGAACAACGAATTTATTTCTTATTTTTTCAGAATTCATTGTAAACATTGTTTTTCACAATAAGAAAGACTTTTATATTTTTATTACTTTGTTTTGTCGGTTAACAAACGGAGTGGTCGTCTATTTGTTTTCTTAAATAAGTTTTTATGTTTAATAAGGAATAAAAAGCAACAGAAAAATAGTAAAATAAATAACAGTAAGTATTGTATACTAAAAGAGAAAATAAACGGTTATTATATTTGGGTTCAAATGTTATTCTTGTTATCCAAAGTCACATAACTTTTAGTATAACACTTGCTATGCGTTAAAATAATAAAATTCAACTCTTATGTGAAATAGTAATGATTTTATTGATGTTAAAAATTAGCCAAAGCTTTTCGACCAGTGCTTAGGTCTTCGTCAGGGCTTAAAATAATTTATAAAAGAAAAATATACATAACGGCAAAAATTGACTATAAATTATTGTTGAGAACATTCTGTTAGTTATTGTTAATAGACTTTAAATAGCGATTCCAACTATAGGACAGGAATTCACCGCTATTTTTGTTAATTAATAGACTTTCATCTGATGTTCGGATAGCAATAGTTTCGTATAGTTTTCGGGAATAGTCTTCAGAAATGCTTTTTATTATTTTCGCGTTTTCCCAATCAATTTCATGATTTCTATTGACTG
>JAQFXN010003659.1:0-10674 GCA_034693365.1 Liacarus xylariae | reverse complement strand
AGAGGGACCGTTGGGGGGGATTAATAAATCGAAAGCAATAAATTTCCCGATTACCACAACAACTACCACCACTACATCGACTACGACAATATAAGCTCCTCCAGCTACACCACTGTTTTCTGTAGACATTGAAGATTTCGAGTCATTGTACAAGATAGCTGACCAAAGTAAAATACAAAAGATCGACAGAAGAAAAGATAAAGAATTATTTGAGAGCATAGCAAAGATAAATTATAGATTCGATGACACAATGTATTTGGCAAAAGCAGCTAGTCATGGCATACAGTTTAGCAAACTTGGAACTCTATATGCATTTAGTGATGAATTTATACAATTTAAAAGAGTCGAATACCCATTCAAAGACTTCAAACTTCTAAAAGTGAACAATCTAAAAGCTTGCTACAAATTCATCAACTTAATACCAAACGATGCAAACAGAAATAACACTGTTGGTGTTCCCATGAAAGATGTTTTGAACAACAATTGTACCAAATTCGAAGAAAGTATGGAGAGATTTGCGGATCAAATCGAGACCACAGCAAGTAAAGCCCTCGAAGAATTTAAGATAAGATAATTCAAAAGTACAAGAAACAAAAAATTGGAACTAATTACCACCAGTCTTGTATTACTAGCTGCCGGTTGGGCGTTATGGTCAATAACAGAAATTATCTCATCGAAGCATTACAGACAGGTGTTACATGAGAAAGTTTCTCGTTTAGAAGAAGAAGTGAACACTCTCCACGAAGGAATCAAATCTATGGATGTATACTTTATAGGATTTACCAAGGAAGTAAGCAGCATCATGTTTGATTTCCATAAAAATTTGGATAATTTGAGAAATTTTTCAATCAACCAAGCTAGAGAGCAGAGACACGCTCTACAAAACATGTCTACATTTCTACAAGATGAGATGCTATTAGCGTCAGTTATGTTAACGTTCAACGATTATAGATTATCAGAAAATAATCTAATACAGAATTGTCTCATCATGCTATTAGACGGTATACAGAATTTTGAAAATATTTTTGGAACAATAAAAACTGGTAGATTGAGTCATGCGATTTGGTCTGGCTTCTTACTCCTGACACAGGGAAGTTTATGTAAGAGATAAATAACGACGCGATTACTTGTGACTACATAAACCATAAAGAAATATGTTTTACTTTTAAAACAAATCAGATTGTAGAAGCAGCAAAATGTAACACAGGTATTTACCTTTGGAACGAAACCATAATAAGAGATCATTGCGAAATTGATAAACACCCTGATGGACAATACCAGCCTATATCGATCGGTGGAGATCGATATCATTACATCAAGATGTAGTACCCACTTATTCAGTACTATGTCAAGAAGACAGACCTGTATCATACCCAGAAATCAAATGGACACAAATAATTGAATTACAGAAAGTAAGCAATGTGTACATTCATTTATTTAACAGGCAATTATTTGCTCCATTCACTAGATTACTAAGAGCAGAGATGTACTTATCAAATATAAGTTTCCACACCCAAAAGGCATCTAATAAATCAACATTTGAATTTACCCATCTGGAAATTACAAATTTAACTACCCCACAAATGAAACTATTCGAACCTTTAAAAAGGAAGATAAATACGGATTGGGATGCAACCACAATCACTAAATTTATTATTTACACCGCTCAAAATCAAGCAAATGTATCTGCAGCGTTAAGTAAAATAAAAAAATTTTTTTGGAATAAGAACAGGAAGTTTTTCGATAAATGGATTTATTTGCACGATTAACGGATTAACGCAACTACTAGTATCTACCCTATTTATATTTAATCTATTATCCTACACCCGAATATTTGTTCGAACAGCTGGATTTATCACGATAGAAACAAGAAGTGTAACAGCGTCGATGTTTGGGTTTGGCTATGAGTTGATCCCTGTAGATGCCTAAATTATTGCAGATATAACTATCCTTTCGTTATTGGTTTGCATGTTGTGTCTATTAATTTATACAGAATTGTTTCGAAAACATTGTTTAACAACACATTATGGACGAGTAACTAATATAAACGGAGATAATCACACCGGCTAGACAATAATCCTGAACATTTCATACAGTAAAGTAACTTTGTGTAAAGTAGTAAACGAAAACATCTATCTTCGCTTACCCGTGATTGTATTTAAAAACAAAAGACCAACCAATATTAGACCTGTTAACGTACTAATGAGCTGGTTCATCTACGAACTAAATGGAAATAAAATTCTACGATTAAATGAAGACATACACTTATTTACCCTAGACAGTAATGGCCTCAGGAGAGTGGACGAGTGGCCACCAGTTAGAATTGTCACTGGGAATATTGCTTGGAATTATGAGCCGCTGCCAACGGCATTCACAACTGACCACTCGTATGGAGAAGCAGTTATATTTCTTGCCAGAAATCAAACTGTTCAACCACTAGAATATTATTTAAACAAATATATTCAAATCTAATATACCCCACCTTACACACTAGATTTATTATCCAAGTCGTGTATTAATTGGATAAAATAACTATAGAATTACTAAATGTATAACCCATATAATTATTTGTATAAGGTGAAGGTCGACTAACGAAACTAAAAAAATAAAATGAATTATGAATTACTTATGTTAGGAGAATCCAAAATTTAGGATTCTTTGTGAGATCCAGACAATGGATAAACACAATTGTTCTTGTTATGCAAAGAAAAATACAGATTCTGTCTTGACTATAGAAAATAGAACGCTATCACAAAAGAAGATAGATTTCCCATGTATATGATTGAAGATATTCTTGATAACCTGGAAGGAAACCCGATTCTATCTATATTTGATCTTAAAAGCGGTTACTTCCATATAGAAGTCGAGGAAGAAGACAAAGATAAGACTGCATTAATGGCGAATAACACAGTTTATCGATTCGAGAAGATGCAATTTGGCTAGATCAACGCTCCGACTACTTTTCAACGGTACATGCAGAATGTATTTACTGGAATACAACATAAATTTGTATCGGTATATATTGATGATGTAATAGTATACTCCAAAACAATTCAGGATCATTTCCAACATTTGGACGAAGTATTTAAAAGACTGGACATGCATGATCTACGACTTCATCCACAGAAATGCAAATTCAGATGTAGCGAATTGAAATTACTTAATTTTATTGTGGGCAGAGATGGAACAAAGCCAGATACAGATAAAACCAAATCAATAAGTGAATTACCAACTCCTGTTAACATAAAGGGTATACGATCATTCATTGGAATGGCAAATTATTATAGAAAAAACATAAAGTATTTTGCGCTGTTGGCAAAGCCACTGACCAAGCTCTTGAGGAAAGATGTCAATTGGTTATGGTCAGAAGAGTGTCAACAATCATTCGATAAGATAAAATATATCGTAATTCACCATACGCTACTTTCGCATTATTTACATGGATGCGAAATAATTCTGTATACAAATGCAAGCGGATATGGACTAGGAGCAATATTGGCTCAAATTCAAGATGAACAAGAAAGAATTTTACAGTTTACTAGTTGTACATGAACTACTCAATAACAGAGAAAGAATGTCTATCCATGGTTTGGGCTGTAGACAAATTTCGCCATTATTTACTGGGAGCAAACTTTACAATTAAGACTGACCATTGCTCCTTATGTTGGCTAATGAAAATTTAAGATCCATGTGGAAGATTAGTTCGATGGTCTTTAAGATTACAAGAATAAACATTTATAATTGTTTACAAGAACAGATAAGCTCACACTAATGTGGACCCATTATCAAGATATCCGATTCAAGAAGAATCGGGGGAATGCGAAGACATACCAATGTATTTCATGGAACCTCTAAACCTTAAGGAGGAACAAGATAAAGATCGCTGGTGCAAATACATAAAGAAGAAACTGTAAGCCACTTCACTTAAACCAAGTGAAAAATACTTAATTGAAGAAGAAATTTTGTTACGAAAAGTATTCGATTCAAAGAGAATCGAAAAAAGCTGGTATATCTAAATTTAAGAAGAGAGGTGCTCTTTTCACTACACAAAGACCTAACGGCAGGTCATCTGACTTTTGTGAAAACCCTATACAATGTAAAGAAAAGATTTTATTTCCTGTTGATGGAAAAAGCAATTAGAAAATACGTTCGAAGTTGTAATGATTGTTAGGCCCGAAAGCGAGACTATGACTTGCCCAAAGGCAATTAGCAACCGATTACTTCAGACGAACTTTTCAGTTAAGTAGGGATGAACATAATGGGTCTATTGCCTCATAGTAAACGAAGAAATCGATATGTGATTATCCTAGTAGACCACTTTACTAAGTATGTCGAAGCGAACCAATTACAGAAATGAGTGCAGATGACTTCGCGTTTTTCTTTATTCACTCTAGCGTATTACGCAATGGAGCCATTAAGCGATGCATTACTGATAGATCCCAGAACTTCTGTGCAAAGTTCTCGGAAGCAGTATACCAGGCATTCGCCACCAAACACATACGGACGTCGGGCTATCATCCGCAGACAAATTGTCTAGCAGAAACGCAATGTAAGACTATCACAGACATGGTAGCACTTTTCTGTCGAGGAAACCAAAGCGACTTGTACTGTTTATCCCATACGTTGTGTTCGAATATAATATTGCAAGACAAGAGACGACAAAGGCATCTCCATTTTATTTGGTTTTTGGCAGAGACGCCAAGTTACCGATTGATGTTACAATCAATTTATACAGCAGTTTCAACAAAATTAATGACATAGACACAAGATTTCAAGATGCACCAGCCCTTATCAGACAACATGTAATTGATCCCTAGAGAAAACAGAAATTGAGTTATGACCATAGGCATAGCAATATCAAATTCCGATTAGGCCAAAAAGTATTGGATTATACAAAAATTCGTAAAGTAGGAATGAGTGAAAAGCTATTGAAAAATTTCCATGTGCCCTATGAATTTATTAGCAAGATAGCTCCAACGACATACATATTAGAAGACATCAAAAGTGGGAAAAGAACACGCGCTCACATCGACAGAATCAAAGAGATCTACGAAGAGGACACAAGTATCTATGACAAAACAATATGGGACTATTACGAAGCTCTGCTCAGGACACTTCTAACAGAGTTACCAGCTATTGATCAGACTGGACACGAATATTCGTATCCGGATGAACCCCAGACTGATAAATCAACGATAGGAAATGATATTTAACGAAAGGCGAGAATGTATCACACATAGAATTGACCAATTCGAATAAGGACATTACGTTGGTTTGGTAATTCAATAAAGAGAAGAAGAAAAATATTTAGATAATTTAACAAGTACTCGGTCACACTAACTGATATTCATAGATTAATTATGAGTAAATAGGTTGATTTAATTTATTGGCACATTAAAGATAGTGTGACTGATAACCAATAAACATAGATTTACTTTTATTGGTTGATTACAAATATGATTTATTCCCTCAATTGTTTGAGATTTAGAAGGGAGGATTTAAAGGGGAATTACCTTTAGACCCATGAGAGGAAGGAGTTTAATTTTAACTTCGATGGAACGAAGTTTTTCGGGGACTAAGGGGATGTTGTCATGTATTTTGTAAGTGCAGTGTATTATTTGACAGTTTAATTAGGAGACAAGACACTTTTAGTGGTGCACAACTATTAGTGCTCATAATGCCTACGCTTAGACAGCCTTTTTGTGGTGCACACCTATTAGGCCTATCTAAGGGTAAAGAAGTCACTTAATCGATTGCTCTTTTGTGATAGATATCTATTTAGCTAAATATAGAGCCTATTAATTGTTATATTAAGTTCTTTATTATAAATACATTATTATAATAAACACTATAACAAAACTATTATAAATACTATTATAAACAGTATTATATATTATTATAAACTATGTTACAGACACTATTATAATCTGTCCGACAATTATTATTGTTATTAGTCGGAATGACTAAAAGTGAGAATTGAACCTATACTATGAGTCTCAATTCTCAAGACATTCTCAGTGAACGTGAAGCCCTAAGGCTATCACGTAGCATTCAGGTAATTGGATTAAACTTTCTAGACAAAGGCGCATTTGCGTCAATCGGCTCTAAGCCAATACTTTATTATAACAATATTAGAGGTCTATTGAGCCTCCAATCAGAACAGGCGATGGGAGTAAACTACAACTCAGGCTCATATACGCACTATTATTATTTACCGAAAATCAGAGAAATAAGACTAAGTTTCAGATAGAGAGTCTAGAGATTAGAGTTCTGGTATTACGAGTGTAAACACGTATTCGTGAATTGTATTCTTGAATTATCAAACTTTCTTACTTTTGAATAAACTCTTCGTTTTTACAAGTAAGCCTTTGTTTTCTTCTTTCTTAAAAGTTGATCAGTTTAACTCAGGGTTCGGCCCAGGCCTTCGGGCCTGGTGCCGATTCAGGAGAAGTATTTCGCTTTGTTTTACAGGTCTCACCAGAGCAATACCCGATCGGTAAGTATATGTTGGGTAATTCCTCCGCTTATTTCGAGGTTGGTTTGACCATTCCGAGGACCCAGGGTCCTCAGAAGAAGGATGTGCAACCGAAGTAGTTCGGGTGAGTGCTTCAGAGTCTGAGTCCGAGACCTCGTTCAGGACTAAACCGCTCGAGTCCGATCGGCCACGCAGAACATAACACGACCCAGGAGTGGACAAGGCCTAAGACTGGTACTGCAGTAGACTGGTTGATGGACCTAAGGGAGGGGCGTCTTGCCAGTTGACGTTGGATTCGGGCTGTATGGGACACGGCCACACCCGCAGCATTTGGCGAGCAGATGGTCGTACGCACTAATATAGACTGAAAGGCCCGAAAACGCGACATTTATAGATGGTAGCTGGGTGGGATATACGAAAATCCTGCACCTTTTCATGCCTGATGGTCGAGTTGAATATGGATATCCTCTCACCTCTTCATCACTCTCTGGGCTTTAGATGTGCCTAAGCTCAGGACCCCTTCACAGCAGGCGGACAATGAACAGTCCCGCTTCTGGTAAAGTTGAGGTCATGGGTGGAGGTGGATTAGGTGACCGGAGGGCAATTTTTGATCTCTGACGCGAAGCGGACGCTGAACAGTCATCATGCTGCGGAAGAGATCCCTTATTGATGAAATCCTATAGGTCGATCCCTCGGTCGGAGGCGGATAATGGATTTTCCGGCGCCCGGGCAAATCGACCATTCAACTCTTGAGCCGCGAAATCTTTGCACTGGTCCGAGCATAGCGCTCAGTCGACAGCGGACAGAGACTGTTTTATTTTCTCTTACACTATCCTCTTATCTCCAAGCCGGTGTAAAGATTTCGCTTGTCATACACAGGACCTACTGATGCCATTGTGTCAGTGAAGATTAATAATGAGATAATAAGATTAGAGAATAATAATTGGATAATAAGATTAGAGAATAATAATAATGGATTAATAATAATAATGATATTGGATAATAATAATATTAGATAATAACAGTATTCTCCAGATTAAGTTATATATCGAATGGGTTACCAATTCTATTACCACAATTATGGACTTAGCTTAATTGAATATTTTATGAATAATTATAAAGATTTTATTCGAGTTAGAATTTTACAAAAAGAACACTTTATTTCGTAGTAATTTAAAAGACTTAATATGTAGACACAACTATATTTGGTATGAGTATGAGAACTTGAAGAAGCGTTGGATTAAGTTATCACAAAACTTATTTGATACATTTGACCAAATACGTGAAGAAGAGATATGTATTAGATTAGACAACTAGATTGAACTTCGCGAATCATGGATAATATTAGTAATTGATACTAATAAGATAAATTGTGTCGAAAGCCATAATTTAAATCAATCATGTACCTTGTGTAGACAGTTCATCAGACTATAGTATAACTGAGTTTACTAAAATTATATACATTATTTAATGAATCAACAATTATTAAATATAACAACATGTAACAACGAGTTATATCAGTATTATTGTTTCAGAAATCGAATATTAATAAAGAAATCTACAATTTTGGAGAGTAGCAAATATCATCAACAAGCGATTAAGAGATTGAAACAATTAGTTTGGTACCTCAATATCCAACAAGAAGTAGACGAGCTGCTAACTAGACATTACCAATTAAGATGAAAGTATACTGTCTTATCGAAACGCCAATACATGCTTTCACAAAAGCTAATTGATAAGTATCAAAGAGATCAAGTGGAAGAATATTGTGACAAATTGAATAGAGAAACATTAATATACGAGAAATCGCTGATACTTTTGATTGAAATGAATTTATTTAATTGCATAAACAGACACTTGTCCAAACTGCCATGTGACAGATGCAGAACAGAACCACAACTTCAATGACAACAGATGTATGGACATCAAATAAACCCGTTTATAACAAAAACCTAAGATTCAAAAAGACCAGACGCGGCAAGAAGAAACCAATATTGTCTCCGAATAGAGACCTGTATTCGGAGCCCCTCTATGAAAGTTCAGTAATACCAGAAAAGGATGAACCATTGGGACTCGATGTCAAAATGGTGTCAAATAATAATACTAATCAGATGTTACCAGCTTGGGTCGCGATATCGATGTATAAAAAGAAAAGAAAAAGTGGACCTGAAGATAATTTTATCTTTCAAACGAAAGTACTTAACAATTTACATTTAATGAGACATTGTAACAGTTTTACTAAATTGTATCGTTGTCTACTGGTCATCATCCGTTCTGATTAATTCATTGTCTGGTTTCACGGACTATCTAAATTTGAATCTAGTATCCCAATTCGTTTTCGTTTCTTTAATCATGATGACCATCGCATTAAAATAGGTTGAGAATCCGTTGTATAAACATCAGTCTTGTTAAGTCCAATTGGATTAATATCTATGCTTTTTATGGTTATTTTTATAGCCAAGATTTCTTGTCACTAGTGATTATCGTATATTTTTGTACTTCCTTCAATACTTGCCCCTTATGGCTTCTCCAGAATTGTAACTTTCTAAATACTTACAACTTTTCGAATAATGTTTGACATGGTTTGACTAATCTCTGAACACTTCATGTTTATACACCTTCTGTGCTCTAGATTTTGATAGTATTCGGTTTTGCAATGTATTCAACAGTGTCCCTCATTTGAATATTCGGAATTTAAATGTCTTGATTATTGTTCGCGATCTCACTTCGTGTTACAGTAATTTTGAGATAATTAATTTTAGTCGATCCAGTCTATTAACTGTTCTCATCTAGATAATGTTTCCTTTGAAATTGTTTTTTCCTTTTTCCGAATAGTTGTACATGGTTTATTAGTATAAAGGATTTTCTTTATTATATTGGTCGTGTAATCTGTTTAGCATTAATGTTAGATTCGCTGGTCTTCCTGCCTCCAGGTTATTTTATCTTATCCAAACTAACTATGTATGTGTAGCTGATATTCCATATTCTTACTGCAGTGGAAATTAGTAAAGTTATCTTATTATGTTTCATCGTTCAAATTCGTCACTGCTAAATGGAAGATGATTTCGAATCTAAAGTTTAAAATCGCCCTATATTCTTTAATTGATCATGCAATCTGTCGTAATTAACAATATATTTTTTGTGCACATATTTCGTCATTCATTATTTTAATTTGTCTTCTCATTCATACTCATAACTGCATTATCGTTAATTCATTTTTTTCTTCGTTTATTCTTTATTTGGTTTTGTTTATCATTTCTGGATTTTTCTTTTGTTAATAAGTCAGTATCTAATCGATATTCGATTTAGTATTTATAGAAGTACGCCGGCGACTTCAAGTTTGTGATTATTTTTTTTCTTATTTTTTCTATCTCATTATTTTATAATTTTAATAGTTAATTAATAAATTTTTATCTCATTATTTAATAATTTGTTTATTTCGATATTTTTATATGGCTATACTTTAGATCTGAATATTTATTCATATGATTATCTAATTAATTTATCAATTTTTTTAAAAAAATATTCGGACAATTTATTCTTGTCTAGTATCACATACTACCATCAAATGTCGGGTCTTGTAGTAAACCACAATTAATCATAACCATGGTTATGAGCCTAGAAACCGGTATATCTTGGTCAAGTAATAGCACAACAGATCTCAATAAGATCGAATTCCTCACATGCTCACATAAAGTGGGGTCCGATACATTATATACTACATATATAGAAGAAATTATTAACTTCACTAAATCTATTAAATAATTATTCTAACATAATAATTCATTTTAATTTTACTTTAATCGAATAAACAAAATTCTACATAAAATAAATGAAAATAAATAACTAAAATTTTTCTTGAGAGGTACATCGAAATATATAATCTAAACCGGATAGGACTTTCAATATCTATTCTAATCCAAATGCAAAGAATGTATGACCTAATGAATGAATTGTAATGAAAAGCTGGGGTACATAAAATACATATTGTCCATTTGCAATGCAAATCCTGGTCATAGAACACCTATATGTTTTTATGGCTTCCACGACAATTGGCCGTGGACAAATTGGCCGGCGACAATTGGCCGTGGCACAATTGACAGTGGCACAATTGACCGTGGAGACAATTGGCCGTGGCGACAATTGGCCGGGGTACAATTGGACGTGGTACAATTGGACGTGGGGACAATTGGCCGTGG
>JAQFXN010003658.1:0-10675 GCA_034693365.1 Liacarus xylariae | reverse complement strand
ACCTTTGTATACAATAAGACTGTGATTATTATAAATAATTATTATTATTACAAAACAAAAGAAATGTAATACAAATTCAAACTCTTAAACAAAAGTATTCCCGAATACAAATTAAATATCTGTTTATTATATAAATATTTATGTAATTATATATAAAGTGCGAGAAATAAATCGCAAAAATCATTCCACTATTTCTTTTACTCTTTATATATAATCGGATTTTTTTTAAAAAAAACTAATTATTATTGTATTTAATATAAAACAAATACATAATTGAAATGCGAAACCAAACCTGTCGTCAAGTCTGTCGACAGTAAGTCTGTATAAGAGCTTATTATATCAATTAAATAGGATTAATAACTTAATAATAGTAATTAAAACTGGTTTTTTCACTACTCAGTCACTCATTCCTTGTTAAATCTATTCGTGTGTGAAATGTGTATAAAAAAGAGTTCACTTTTTTTCGTTTCTTATGTTAGAACAGAGTCTTCTATTGTTAAATAATATTTTTCAGGGAAACAAATGTCTTACCTATACAATTTATATACATATATTAGGACCTGACCACTCACTCCCAGCACATTTACCAGATTGTTGACTTTAAAGTAGTAGGCTTGTTTTTTGCTGTTGAGAAATCGCACATTAATATTGTTAAACTTTTTAAAAAAATACTTTCACAAGCCTAAAAAAACCTGTCTTCTCCAAATAAAAATATCAGGGATAGCCAAGGAGGATATAGCCAAATAGCACCTGACTTTTTTGAGTAGAAGATAAATTCTTATTATTTTAACCTTACTCCCCCTTTCAATTTTTATATAATGTTCAATATTATAATTACCACCTGAGCTTTGAGCAATTTTCTAAAAATACTCCCCTTTACCCTTTATCCCCTCTCTATCTCGACCGACCTTGGCTACTCCTAATAGATATTTTAACAAAAACATAGGTTTTCAAAATTTTATTTTAGCAAGATGAAAGTTAATAAGAACATTTTAGAAATTGTTCTAAAAGATATTCTATTTTCCCCTGTATATTAGATGCACTTGTGGTCACTCCTAATATATGTCATGAGATTTTTTTGACTGATAACGAGCTTATAATTTAATAGTGAATGTAATAAATGAGTTGTAATTTAATTTTTTTTCAAATTTAAATATTATTAATTGAATATAAAAGCAAATTGTTTTTTGGTTTTTTATAATGTCTTTTCTCCTATTTTGTTAATTTATATTATAATTTAATTTAATTATTATTTTTTACTATTTCCATGTATTTTCTTATTCCTTCTCATTCTTCACACTTATTATTATATAATTAGTACTGAAATTACGATTTGTATTATTTAATACTCTTTTTTTTCTTATCGTTTTGTTTAAACGTTTTTTTGTTGTTTGAAGTAAAAGAAAAGTTTTTGTTTTGTTTTTTGTTTTCTCATACATTCCTTTATAATAAACTTTATTATTTTTTATATTATTAAATATTTTTTTAATATTCTGTTTTGTTTTCTACTTCTCTGTCACTCAATTGTATAAAAACAAAAAAATGTGAATGAATTCTGAAAAAATAAATAAAAAAAAATTTAATTTTTCTCTTGAATTTTTAGCACTTTTTTGGGGCAAAACTTTTTGTTTTACATGACTTGAGGTTTTGGACGAAAAAAAACTTTTAATAAATTATTATATAATTTGGGAACTTTTTATCATTGATTTTGACTTTTATGTCAGAAATTTTTATTTTATGCGTCTATTTTTGGAAATTTATTTTTTCCGGGTCTGCACAGGAAGGACAGGGAGGTCTGCAAAAAAAGACTAAAAATAATAAGGGTTTTTATTTTTTCCAGTGTCTTAACTCTTCTATTAATCGATTGCACCCGATATGTGTGGGCCAACAGAGAAAAGCCCAGTGCTATTCAATGCTATGCTATTTTGATTTGTTGGAAAAAAATTGAATAAAATATTTATTCAATTGAAGAGAAAAAAATAATAATTTTTTATATTTAATTTTATATAACATAAGAGCAAAGAGTTATCGATTGGAATCAGTTATTTAGCGACAAATCCATTAATCATTAATAATTAGCACTGATATACGATCTTAACTAATCATATCAATGATTAAATGATTTATTTTTTGATTTTTCTAATAGACAACACTGAATCAGAATTATTCATCTGATTAATGTCCTCGCATTTAATATAATTATTTCTTTTATTTCGGGTTCAAAAGCAAAAATTATTGTTTATTAAAATAAAAGACATTTGAAATTAAACGTCAATTTTTAATTATATAATATTATATTACTATTCTTTAAGTTCTACAGGAATGCATAAGCATGAGAGTTATAGATTCTTGTAAAATGATGTACCTTATATAAATAAATATGAGAGCAAAATATTTAAATAGGTATTCTCAGGAAAAAAATAATTCTTTTATGACTAACCTATGATCACTCTATGTGTGTAAGACTCGGATGACGAATGAATGAGAAACATCAGGTCAAAATATCGTTTTAAATATTTTGCTATCATATATCACAACCGTTTATCAAAAAGTTAGAATATTCTATTTAATTAAGTTTAAATCCTATTGGCATTATTTGAAAGAGATGTAGAATAAAGTGGAGCAGGGAGAAGACAATTCTAGAAGTTCATCTTAGAATTAAGAATTTTTTAGAAAATTTATTGCATGCTCGCATTTTTCAGATAGAAATTTGTCATTTAATTTAAATTAAATATAGTAATTAGAAAATAAAATAAAGAATTTATAAGTTTAAACATTTTTCAAAGAGTAGCCGACAATTGAGGAAATATTAAGAAAAAATTACTTTTAACTAAAAGGTAATAAAAGTGTTTAATTGAGAAAAGACTACTCTATTATGATTCGAAACGTTATATTAAATTAAGTTATCTGTTGATTAAAGTTAGCAATCAGTCATTTAACTGTATTATTATTGTAAAGATAACTGTCTTTTTTCTCAGAGCACATACCGTTAGTTCGGCCGCACTTTTATAGCCCAATCTATACTAATTAAATACAATTGGTTTCCACTTTAAGTGTTTATAATTTTATCAAAAACTTCAAATAGAGTTTTTAATTTAAAGTGTATTTAAGGAAATGAAAAATAAATTTGTGACAAATTTAATAAATTTAATGACATTTTATCGGATTGTTCTCACAGTGTGTCTTGTGTTGAGCACAAACTTAGGATACATTCTCTTAAAACATAAGGTTTGAGAGTATATAACACTTATATAGCTTTATATGAAAAGACAGGTTCAAAGAGATACCGCTATAAATAAGGGAATGGTATAAAAGAAGAGAAATAAAAAACTTTCAAATCGATATAAAACAATATTGACATTAATTATAAAGTAATTAAAGGACTCATTATATATGTATCAGTGGTTTGAAGAAATTGAAGTTTTTTAAAACTAAGATTTATTTCTTAATCTGTTTGAGACGATAGATAATCAAAACTTGGCATTGAATTAAATATTTTGCAGAAGAATTAACAGTAAAAATAAATATTTTGTTCTCAACTGAAAAATTCTTTAATTAAGATATTAAATAAGTAATTGGATGTAAACTATAGTCGCTTTTGGTTTTTGATATGTTTGGGATATATTTGACTGATTTATAGATTGAGTGTAAATATAAATCATATTAATGAGTATTATTTTTAAAATCTGGGATACTATTGCATATGATTTAAAATTTCTACTGCTGTTCACTTCAGTCATTTGCTCAAAGTTTATGAATTTCTTAAAGGGATGTATTTAGGGATGGACAATGAAATCAAAGTCAGGGGGGTATAAGGTTCTATTTAGAGAAATTTTGCTCGAAAATCAGGGGGGGGCGAGGGTATAGTCTAAAATTAAAAATCTGAAAAATGCACAGGGTCAAGGTAAGGGGCAGGGTAAGGTCAAGTCAAAAATTTTTTGTTTGCGGCGCAAATATCAGGGGGTATTTTGGTTATTTTTAGGAGAAAGGGGGAAAGGGGAGTATTTTGGCTATACACCCCTCCAATAATGGATAGTTGATAAAAGAACACTATGGTTGAAATTTTTGAAATGAGAGAATTTTAAGATAACCCCTTCTTAACCAAGCTAAAGACATTAAAAATTTTTGAAATATCTCACTTGTAAGATTATTTTTATCTTATTTGTGAGTTTTGACATGGGCTTTATAAGTTTAAATTTAAGCAAAGGCAAGCATAATTAAAATATCCATTTGTTCACAAAAATTTATCAATACCTTTCCCTAACATTTTGAGAAAAAAATGTTCATTGTAATTTAACCTTTAAAAAACTGCCTTTAGGAAGATTTACTCAAAAATAATGGTTTTTCAAACATAAAAGGGTTGTATATTAGAAAAATTGTTATTTTGTTAGCATGTGCACCCTTTCCGATCTCTGTGCTTCGCAATTCTATTATTCTACTTAATTATCCTTGATATAATCATAGTATATGCAAGTAATAAGTTGTTTGACTTAATAAAACTTGTGAAATAAGAAAAACAAAAATGTAATTTCATTATTATTTGTCATAAATTCAGAATTTATAAGAAAAGACAGTTTTATTTGAATTTTATTTTATATATAAATTATTTTGTTGTTGTTTTTTATTGCTTTTACTAAAAATCTGATGATCACATCCTTTAGAGATAGGCATCAGATATGATATTTTTATTTTATTCAACTTTATATTATATCAAATAATAAGTTATTAATCATAAAATAATATCAGATTATTATTTCATTTAACTATAATATGAGTTAATATTTCTATAAAACACATATAAATAGGAATTATTTGCATTATTTAAAAGCGGTCTTCGATTCATATCTTGATTTAGATAAATGTGTTTTCGAAATATTAAATATTTTATATTTTTATTATCAAAAAAACAAATATTAAACTATAAATTAAGTTAATTAAGAATAATATGATATTTAAATTATAAGTCTAGTAAAAAATAAATTAATAATAAAAATACTTTTAAATAACAGTTTTAATTATTAGGTCAGTATATATCAGGGGTAGCCAATATGGCTATGGCCTGTAGGCAAACTTAGCCATCGAAAATTTTGCAATATAACCTTGCATCTCTTACACTTTCTTATCCAAGGCTATTTTTTAATTTGTCCTTACTACACATTTTTCATATTAGGTTATGTCCAATATAATAGCTCCACTGAGTTTTGTGTGAAAGTTTTAAAAATCCCTCTATATCTCGGCCGAGCTTGTTTAGCCCGAGTATATACGGATAGGGAATGGGTAGAAATGCAAGGTTATGCAGGTTATGCAAGGAGAAAATCCCCTAAAAGGTGATAAATTTATAAAAAAAACTGGATGAGGTCTAGTCCTACAGTATGTCGGTTAATAAGGACATCAACAAAGAGCTGTTCAACTCATTGTCAGTTCTGGTATTGAATTGGGTTTTAGGTTTCAATTTCTAGTTTCGCACACAAATGAATGAATGATTTATTTTTTGATCAATAATTGACACAAAAATATTGAAAAGATTTTTAGATAAAAGAAAAAAAATTGAAATCAATTATTGAATAATTAGTGCGAAAAGTATGAAAGCATTTATTGAAATTCTATCGAAAGTACAAAATAAATGAGAATTTTCTTCACTTTTTTTTGTTTAATATTTGAGAAAAAGACAATTTCTAGCACTTGTTCTGCGGCTTCGAAGACGGGTATTATATGTGAATCAAAACTTTAGTTTATTTTTCTTCTGGCGATTGAATGCAATACTTATTTTCCAATAAATTGAATCAATATTTTGAAAACCTTTGACTCAATATTGTTATGGAAACCAATTATCAAAACAATTATCAAATAAAACAATTGAATGTCTTCTCCAATGATGTCTTCTTCAATCACTCCATTAAAGTTCGATACAAAACCACTTCTTTTACGAAAAGAGACGGTTATTGAGAGCGAAAACTATGACATCCATTACGACCACAAGAATGACTGCATTTCTGTCACCAGAACTCAGATAATCACCAAAAGGACTCCACACTCTTCCTCCTACTCCTCGATGAGACCGACATCACTGCCCCGGTGGCAGACAATACAAGAGCACTATCCGATTGAAGACACGCCGCCCGACATCACTCAAGTGTCCACCGATGAGGGTGTCTATGAAGAGATCACACGAAGTTCTTCAGAAGAGGTCTTAAATTATTTTCTTTTCAATTGATTCTCATTTAAAAGTTTTTTTTCTAATACTTTCAGAACAAATCTCTGACCCAATCCATTGTTTCGGTGGTCACTCTTTGGATAATCGATTACTTGAGTCTAACCAATGTCTGCAAACTCTTTGCGCTCCTCTTCTGTATCAATGGTCTCCTTTTGCAGATAATTCTTCTGACGATTCAATACTTCACTTTTGAGACTTCCTTTGAGTTGATCTCAGAATTCGATTCAAAAACTTTTCTAACACTTTGTTTGCCATTAAATGAAGAGAAGAGTGAAAATAAATCCAAAGAAGAAATTAATGATTATTTCCTCAAAAGCTCTCAAATAGTCTTCTGTTCTCTAATCAACAAAAATGATGAAAAGAGTTGTGAAAAAGCGTTTCAAAGCATTTATAATAACAAAAAATGTTTTACTTTTGATTTAAAAATTGATTCAATACTTGAATTCAAAGCAAATTTGACTCCAATTTCAAAACGACTTTATTTTTCAATCCATTCATCAAAAGGTTTTATTAAAAATGAGTTCCAAACCATTTCTTTCGGCAGTACTTATGAAATTGAGTTTTGGAATTTCGGTTCATGTCTTCAGACGTCGGAAAACCGGTTTCGATGTCTTCACTCTTGTCTTGTGAATGGAATCCAAAGCCTTTGTGCGAATTGTGTCCCAAAAAACACTTTAATCTTAGAAAACGATTACAACAAGAGTTGGAAATTCTGTCAAAACTCTGATTGCATTCAAAACTCCACTCAAATCAGTGATTGTCAGCAAAAGTGCCCAAAGGTTTGCGTTTTTGCCCAAAAATTTATTCCTTATTTTTGAATTCATTTTTATCTCTCATTTGAAGGAATGCTTTGAAAACATTTACTTTCAGTCGATTTTATTGAAATCAAATAAAACTGATTCTAATGTTTCTCTAATTCTGAGGAAAAAGAATCCGAGCTTTGAGTTCAGACAAAAGCCCCTTCTCTTCACTTTTGAGCTTTATTTCGCGTCTTTGGGCGGTTTGGCTGTCATTTGGTTAATAATTCTTTTGATTTTATTCTCAATTATTTATTTCATTAAAAAACTTTATTTTATTTTCAAAATTGATTAAAGACTTATTTCGAAGTTTTCTTTTGCATTCAATTCTTAATTATATTACTATTTTTGAACCTATAGTTCTTAATTGGGGTATAAGTGCTGTGAGAAATGGTATTTGGCTATCAATTTACCCGTTTTGGTTTTGGAGGTTTATGGGAGGGGTTATTGAGTTCACAGAATATGAGGTTTTATTACAGAATTAGGTTTCATATAAAACAAAATTCAATTGAGTTATCAAAGAAAAAGAGATCAGACATTCATTTACTGTATTTTCGCAAAAATCTTTTCCATTTATGAGAACTTTTCTAATTTTCTTGGAATTAGTAATCAATTCATAAACACTCGAATCACTTATGACTGAACGACCGTTTCCGATATGAATTGTCTGTCAGATTGGCTCTTATCAGTACTCTATACTCCCCCTGACATTCTTGTCTTTGTCCATCACTAGTCTTATCCGATAATCAGTTTAAGCTATTGTTTAGAATATTTTACTTAAAGGGGAGAAGGAGAGAGAGGATCGTCAGAAATGATGTCTTTCTGTGTAAGAAAAATAAAGTAAAGTTTGTTATATTGAATCACAACTAAATATATAATAAAAATTCATTACTTATCCAATCATTTGATGCTTTTCTTTAAATTAACTTTTATTCGAATTTTTATGAGTTTTAAAAACAGCAGAGTATTTTTCAAAAGAGCAGAGTATTGAACAACACTTGTGTTTCATTACAATAGTGTTAATCAAATATTTAGTGGAATTGAAAAAAGTTTTTATATAAGAAATAAATTATTTATTGATATAAAACAATAAATAGTTAATACAAATTACATAATTATTAAATAAATACTATTTAATCATAAATTTAAATTATATTTATTCTATGGATTAGTTAATTGTGAAGACTATGTTCTGTATTCGTGTCCAACACTTGGCTTCGGAACCACTTGTGGTCAGTGTTTGTTCGCAATGAATGCAAGTGTTGTTACGTTTAGACAGAATATGCAAACGATATATAAATAAAGCAATCAATGAATTGATTATAGATTTGAGGATTTAATCAATTTTTAAGAATATTAATAATTTTCCAGAAAATCAGTAATTAATAGAGTTTTCTATACAAAACAATTTAATTAATGGATTTAGTTTTGGGCAAAATTTGTTTATTATTTATGAGAAATTTCGTAATTTTCTTGAATTTTGTAATCAATTCACAAACATGTCTTACAGTTCCCACATCTATAATCCAACCTCTGATAGTGAAGTTAGAATTCAATACAATTGTCTGTAGTTTTGATAGTTTTGACAATGAATTGATCGCCGAATCAGTTATTATTGAATTTTCAATACATATATATTGAAGTTTTGGTAAATGTTTTTCAATATTTATAAAAAACGAGTCTTTAATTTTGTTATCGTTTGCTCCAAATCCAAGTGTTAAATGAGTTAATTGTTTGCATTCACTCAACGATTCACTTAATAATTCAATTCCAGAGCCAAATATAGAATTAAAGTTTAGATCCAATCGTTTGATTGCATTAAAGTATTGATTAATTGTTTCAATTAATTCAGAAATCAATTCAATTTTAATTCGACTCAAACGGAGAGAAAAATACTTCAATTCTTTACATTTGAGTCCAATTTCTATCAAATATTTTATTTCAAATGAATTCAAACCAATATTTTCACCAAAAACTGTAAATACTTTCGACGAAAATTCAATTTTCAGTTCAATTAATTGTGACATTTGTTTCAATCCATTCATTAGACAATTGACTGCATTTTCATCACATCTGTTGTCGACATT
Organism: Liacarus xylariae; assembly: GCA_034693365.1. NCBI lineage: Eukaryota > Metazoa > Arthropoda > Arachnida > Sarcoptiformes > Liacaridae > Liacarus > Liacarus xylariae. The sequence goes on along the minus strand of JAQFXN010003658.1, from coordinate 1,577 downwards.
CACTTCAATAGATTGGAAACTATTTTTATATTTATTAACAAAATATTCAAATCTATTCATACATTCATTACTATAAGTGAAACTAATTTTCGACAATTTATTGATTGAATCAATGCTTTCTTCACTCAATTCATTCAATAAAACTCGGCTTAAATTGAGTTCAATTAAATTTTTGCACAATTTTAGTTTGTTTTCCATAACATAAGGACTAATGTCTTGAATTGACTTCAAATTTATGGCAAATCTATCGAAAAACTTATCAATGCTTTCATTATTTAGTTCAAAGAAATCGCACTTAATTTCTCTTAAATTAATCACTAATAAAACCGATTTTTTTAGGGAATACATTGTATGTGATTAGAGCACATGTATGTAAATAAAAATACTTTCAAATGTATTTCCATATTTTCTCACAAGTTATGTAAACAACAATACATTTGATACATAAATATTTTCATTTAATTAAAGTAATTATTTCAATGTTTAGGACCAATACCTGCGGGTGAAGAAGGGTTAGAGATAACTGAATCCTCTCTTCTCTACCAAAGTGTGGTACTGTCTGTACCTTCAACTCAGGTTCAGATGAAGAACTCAATTAACGTCAGATTCATTGGAGACAAAACAAGTCAATCTATGACTGGATTCCAAATGAAGAACACATTCAAAGGTCTTAATATCATTACTAACGGCACACTTAGTGTCAGGACTCGCATAACACTTAACGGAACCAAAGATGCTATGAATAAGGCTTATCATTGGTTCAGAGATCACATCAAAGACACCATAAATCATAGGACTGTCATTGAAGAGGACCTGAAGTTTGGCTCAAGAATTGTGTGTTCGGTCTGTTATGGAACTGACCATAACATCAATGAGTGCTTTCGCTGCTCTTATTGTTTGTCCTCATAATGTGGCCAATTGTACGGCAGGTGTGGCCAAGGCTTGGGACGCACAACAAGAAAGGCTCAAAATTGAGGCAAAAAGTAAAGGTGAAGGCAAACCAATTGCTACACTTATGCACCCGTCAGAAGTTTGTGTGCAAACCCGTAAGAGCGGAGCGAATCTTATCACATGTTATCACACGTATGTAAGGGTCGGTGGAGTAACTAATATGAGCACAACGTGTAATAGAGTGACTTTATCAGAGATCGAAGACCCGTCGCTATTCAGAGAACTGTCTGACGTCCGCAAAGAGTTGATAGATATGTTCAGTGAGTTATAAGAAATTCGCCTTTCATTATAACAAAGGTTTTTTTCATTATAATAGGTGGCCCGACAGTGGTCTTTCATTCGGCCGACTCTGACATGAAATATTTGGGCTTTAGCCGAGAATACTTTGCCCAACAATACATCGATATTATTGATATCGCAGACTATTGGACATATAATAGCCCAAAGAATTTCGATAAATATGGGAATCCGGCGGTAGAGAAGCTAAAGTTGGCTGACATTTATTATGTCATATGTGGTGGCCTTATTCAACATTATAAGCCAACACTAGGTGCTAAAAGTGGACACAACTGTGAGTCTGATTCCCGCGCGACTCTGGATATATATGAGAATAATATAATATCGAA
>JAQFXN010003657.1:0-10676 GCA_034693365.1 Liacarus xylariae | reverse complement strand
TATTAAATACAGTTAAAATTCTATCTGTGCCTCACAGAGAACACATCGCATAAAGCAATTTTATTGGTTTTTTGATCTTGGTATATGATTTCTTTTACTACAGTTGGAGGCAAAAGCTATGCAAGCTATTTATTGGTTATATAGGCTAAATACCTAGCTCTTAAACTAAGTAAAATAATTTATTTATTTTTTGTATGAAATGTAGAAATATTTCCTGAAAATTTGGGTGATTTTTTGTCCATTGGCCCCGTTAAGAATGGACAGGTATGTTTTATAAAAACAAGACAAGTTGATATTTTTGATTCTAACTTGGTGAAAATAATCTTTGTCAAGAATAAGAAGATACATGTTTTCAGAAAAACAAATTCAATTGACACTTTGGCCATGGCGATTTTTTGAATTTCTGAAAATTTAAGTAGGTCTCGTAGTTTTAATAAAATTTTCTATATAAAAAAACTAATTCAGAAATAAAGTTTTACAGTTTTGTTAAGAAAAATACTACATTTCTATAAGACTGTAAAACTTTATTTCTGAATTGCTTTCCAATACATAGAAAAAGAATTTTATTTTATAAAATAGGAAATTGTTAATTAAAATTTTATCAAAACTACTAGACTTACTTAAATTTTCAGAAATTCAAAAAATTTACATGGGCAAAGTATCAATTGAAATTTTGTTTCTAAAAACACATATCTTCTTATTCTAGACAAAGATTATTTTCACCAAGTTAAAATCAAAAATATCAACTGGTCTTGTTTTTATAAAACATACCTGTCCATTCTTAACCGGGCCAATGGACAAAAAATCAACTTGAGACGAAATTTTCCGGAAATATTTCTACATTTCATACAAAAAATAAATAAATTATTTTACTTAGTTTAATAGCTAGATCCAATAAATAGCTTCCCTAGATTTTGCCTCCAACTGTATTTAGTTTTCTACATTATGCGTTGGACAAAATTATGAACTGATCCAGGGGTATTTTCTAATTATTCATTCAATTATAAAGATTAGTATTTAATTGAACTCTTTTAAAAACTACTTTATCGGCGGAACTAATTTAATTAGTAAGTATTATATACAGCTTTAAGTCATAAAGTTAATGTAAGGAAAGCCTCATGTGAAAATTACGCTAATCATTCATCTTTTAATTTTGTTAAGCTTGGAATATTTTTGACACAATGAAGTCTTTCTGAACTATAGTTTTAACAGTAAAATGTTCTCTGGTCTTATTTTCAACTGATAGTATCTGTGCATCCATTACATCCATATAAACAATTTATTTTATTAATTACTTTAAGTGTAGACTAATTGTAAATTATTTAATAACATTTGATATATAAATTTATTTAATGACATTCATATTAAACATAATATTCAAATATGAATATTCTATTGCCTATAAAAGACTACAAAACAGTTGCTATAATATGTTATGTAATCATAAGGACAGAGTAGCGAATGATATGCTATGCGGTGTCTATAGAATTGACTGTAAATCTTGTAATAAATATAAGAATTTTGAAGAAACCAAAAGGCAATTTAAGACTAGACATAACGCATATGCGAGTGCTCTAAATACTAGGAAATCTAATGTCTCACTCGTGGCCGAACACGCAATGAATCAAAATCATACAATTGATTGGGAAAATGCCATAAATATTAAAAGTATTTCAAATGATTTCATTAGAAAAAGTTTAGAATCGATGGCCATTAGAACTGCTGATAAAAGTCAACTCATGAATCAAAATGATAACGAGTTCTTGTCATACATTCACCAATAAAACCGATTCAAGTGTTATTCGCGAAAACAATCAAATATGTCTTAAAATTATTTCATTTTAGTTTTAATTAAATGCCCCGAAGATGACCTAAATATTGCTCGAAAAGCTTTAGCAAATTTTTTATGATCAATAGCCCAGACCCAATAGCTCCTAAATAATTATAATTATAAATTCTTTCTTAAAATAAAGAATATTTAAAAGCCAAACAACACATTTTTGCAAAGTTGAAATATAATTGAAGTAATTTAACAGAATTTCTAAGATTTTTGTAAGAATTCAACAGAATTTAACCAAATTATGACCAATTCTGTAAATATTTACAAGAATATCTTCATGTTTAGAAAAAAAGGAACCAAGGGGGCTTTATTTTTTTATAAATATTCTTTATTTAAAACAATTATTATAAATAAAATTATTTTAGGTCTATTGGGTTTGGGGCAAATGGGTTTGGGGCAAATTGGAGGAATGAACGGATTATTATAGTGAATGAGATTGAATGAGAATTTTGTGAAATAAATTATTAATTTGATTTGATTTAATATACAGTATATTGTTATCTCTGGTCATGACTTATCAGCCATTTGTCCGGTCATTCAATTAGCGATTTGTGTTATTTTAATTGTTTACACTTTTACTAAATACTATAATGTTATATAATCTGATTATTATTGGACTATAAATAACAAATTATATTGAGTTTAAGAAATTTTCATTTGTTTTCACAATACTCTCATTGATATATAATTGTGCTTTTGATTGGTAATCTGTTCCACATATCAGTTCACTCACCAAATATTCTCGTCTATTGATATCAATAGGACTGATGACAGTAAAAGCTTTTTTGCACTTATGATTGAAACTCCAGGGCTTCTCCACCTCAGCCTTCAGCCAATACCTAACGTTTCCATATTTTCCTTCAAAGGATGTGGAAATTCCTCTAAAATATTCAGAAAAAGCAATTAAAATAAAAATTTAAGAAAAACTAAAATAAACACAATTTTGTGAACTATTTATTTGAAATGAAAAATATTTATATTACCCGACGGGAAGTTGAAAAACAAACACAAATTCGTGGTGTCCTTCAGCTAATACTTCGCGGTTATCACCAGATTCTTGAAATTATTCGAATAAATAGAAAAAGTTATTTAAATATTAAATGCATTCTATATATCGATATAATATTCGCATTTCATTTATATTTATTCTGAATCTCGAAATACAAAAGTAATATATTATTTATTTTAATAAGAATTTTGAAAAATTCTGTGTCGAATACAACGGAATAAATATTTAAGACATTTTTCACTAAAATTTAATTAAATCTACATTTCATTCAAAATTAAATTCTTAGTTATTCGGGAAAAACTTGTTGTGAATTCCTTTCTTTTAAAAATAAAAATTTAAAGAAAAACTAAAAATATTTTCAACAATTTCTGCTTCAAATGTGAAAAAACTTGAGAATTATTTCGATTAGTCATAGCTCTGAAAGCAAATAAATGGAAAAACATTTGAAGTGAACTATAATTTAAAATCGTTAAGATTTATCTATTGAAGTGAAGTAATTAAATAAATCGTTAGTTATGTTCGACTGGTTTTTAAAATTTAATTTTTGAAGTTTTATTTCTTTTAATTAAAACTAATCCATAAACTATTGACAGTTCAATGGATTGAATATAACAAATGAATGGTTAACGCAATCGAAGAATATTCCAATTACTGTAGTTTTAATAATCAATATAGGCATCAAAGGTGACAATACCTGCACCACAAAGCACCTGCTTCTTGAAGAAGTACTCAATCTCTGCGTTATAGTGTTCAGTATAAGCACCCAATCTATTGCCAGTAGATCTCGATTCAGTCCAATGCACTTTAGCTACTCCTCTCATATAGATTTTGATTGCTTTCATTTTAAGTTCACTTCTCAACTCAATAATACACTTTCCCCTCACGTCTTGTCCCGGATAATAGACGTTCTGATTAGAGTCCAAAACAATTTCGAAACACTTTAATTTACCCATAATTTCATTGTTTTATTGGATGATCTTTAAAACGTTAATAGCTTTTGCTGTATTACAACAGTGAACGGGAGGGAAGAGACTGACAGCCAGTATTGGCATCTCTGTAACTGATAGTCTATGATATAAAAACTTTGCTATTTATAAATATAGCGCACGAAACACATAACCAAAACACTAAGTACTTTCAATATCGTACCGCATATTTGCTATGTTTTTATCACTGCTTTCATTCATTTGTAATGTTTATTCACTAAAAAAGAAAAACAGAAATTCACACAAAAACTATTTAAAACTATATATGATTTTTCATATGAATGGAACAAATGTTTTTCCATACAATCTATGAGTTCAACAAATTTTATTATAGCTTTGAAAATATATGTTTAATTTTTTGAGAATAAGTTTTTAAAGAACACAACAGTTTTAAACAATTTTTTTTGAACAGAATCTCTTAAACAGAATCGTTATTATTGTTGAATAAGTTGTGATTTTGTCATTTTATGATATTATTAATAATTTATTATTCATTATTTCTTCTAATTTTGATGTCAAACACATGAAACGTCAGTGAAATCGAAAGAGAAAGTGAAGAAAATAAATAATATATATATAAAAATATAAAAACTCTGATAAAATTCTGTTGAGTTATTTAACGGCACAGAGCTTTCAAACACACACAGAGAATGAGCTCTTCAATGGATTTGACGATAGGATACGATACGCAGCATCACATCGACTGCCAAAAACATTAAATGTTATGTTTTCGGTTCATAGTTTCATATTTATGACACAATTTCTCTCTCCATTTGCCCAAACAATTCTCGTTCTCTTAAGTTAAGGCATAAAAATAATTTCGATCAATAGAGAGAATCTGAATATTAAAAATATTTATTCAGTCATTAAAAACAGGAAAAATTCAATATTTATTTAATAACAGACAAGTATTTTATATTTGGTTATTATCATTATTTTTGTTGTTTAAATAAAATATTTTATAAATTGATGACAAAAATATGAAACAAAATGTTTAAATCAATACTGCGTTAATATTACTTTGTATTTATTTTTATTTAAATTTAAAAATAAGAAATAGTTTATTTTTTGAACTCTAATAAAGTTTCAAACATTGCCAGAATATTCTATACATTAACCGAATTCATGAATACTATATAACTTATATAATATAAAAGTTATGTTTCAGTTGAGTCGCTTATAGCAACTCATAGCTAACTACAGTTTACAGTACTGTACATAATATTGAAAAGAATCTCTTCATTCATTAGAGTAAAGAATATACAGTTTATGCGGTATATAAAGTGACTGCGATTGTGCAAAAGAGAAGAACTTTTCAAATCTCTAACAATATTTAAGGTTTTATTTTATTAATCAGATATTATTATGAAAAATGAATATCGATTTGTGCCTGTTTTTGAAAGATTTCTAGAAAAAAAGTCCAAATACACAACTCATATCTACTGTATTATAATTCTTGCAACTGTTGCTTTTGTTTACTTTGAACTGTGCTATGCCAGGCATACAGTACAGTATGCCTATTATAATTATTAAGCTTAATATTTGATTATAAAACAATTAACTAGTGCTCTTGTATGGGGTTCTAGATCAGATAATCTTTCACATTTAGTAACACAAAATCTATTGTAGTCTAATTAAATCTATTGAGTTTGTGTTACTAAATGTAAAAGATTATCTGATCTAGAACCCCATACAAGAACACTGCAATTAACATGCAAACAATAAAATACTATTCATCACTATTAAAATGGTTTTATAGAAAAATAAATTAATCACTAAAATAAAAAAACAAATTGTGAAAATTAAAATATGTAAAAAATTATTTTATCAATTTATAAAATAATTCGTTATTGACACCAGAATTATCTCAATGAATAATTTCAGAGATGAATCAGGATAATAATTAGAAATGAAATATAGGCATAATTCTGGTGTTTTAAAACTTATACAGGCCATGCGAGATACTTTTTCAACCATGACAAAACAAAATATTTTGCACTGTAGCCGATATGTTTTGGTTTCGTAACATGTAAAATTATTAAATCTAAATTTCCTTTCGTAAAGACAGTTTTTGAACTAACCTTGATAATATGATATTCTTAAACTTGATCATTCTTCCTTTACTATGAACTTCAGTCAAATCGGGACCAAAAGGATCGGGTTTTTAAAATTATAAATGAAAAACATAAGCTACTTATTAGCAAGATAATCATTATAGCTGCTAATGTCAAGTGGAAGGAGGTTTGTTGGGGTGCAAAGTGGCAAAACTCAATTTTTTAACCTTTTTGAGTTAATCCATGTGATGAAATGGAATAATATAAATATTTTTGTAAACCTCACACAAAGATGAGTTCAACGGTATATGACACAGGTCTGGCCAGTTTCATCGGGATCAGGTCGGCGCTGGCCACTTACAGCCGAAGAATGGTTAGCATACCATTAACTTCTATCTTGGAAGAGGTTTACAAAAAATATATATAATGTGCCATTTGATCACACGGATCAGCTCTAAAAATGGTGTTGATGTTTTAGACCCCCATTAAACCCCCTACACCTCCCATTAGCACAAATTTTAAACTTTTCCATGATCAGTTGACATATTGGAATAAAATAGACCAAAAATCTCAAAAAATTCATATAAAATTTTTCTCAACCCATAGTTATATGAATGTAAGATTCTTACTGTAGAAGTATTAACTCATGTTCAGATGTGACCAATTGTGTATCGAAAAAATCTCCCTGTTTAGATTTTTTTTGTATACTTTCTCTTGAATTTAGAAAAGGCAAATATAGGCTTTTACCAAAACGCTCCAAAAATAAACCAAAAATCTTTCTTTGTCTTTAGAAACCAGTTTAATCCATGGTAATCTTTAAAATTTTAATCATCTAAAAGCCATTCGTTGAAATGACATTATCTTTGTATAATTGTTGGCACAAACACTATATCCTTGATATAAAACTACAATTTGTTTGGACTTAATTGAACTTTAAATGTGTTACGAATGCAATCAAAAGTTTTTCATTCACTAAAATTAGTGACATCTCAGCCAATTGGCAAACATTAATGTTCAATAAAATTTCGTTGTTTTTATTTATAAATTTATTACAATTTGTTGCAATACTCTGTTTCTGAACAGTGAATCAAAAGTTCTTGAACTTCCGACTGACTCACAGAAAGATATGTTTTTCAACTAATTTAAGACTTTTATATCAGAGATTTATTTATTTGAGGAAACTATAAAGTAATGAGTTATTCACTTCTTAACAGACAATTGACAAATTGGTGCTAAAAGACCTCCGAATAGTCACTATAATAATTACTAAAAACGGCAAATTAGTTATTGAAATAGTTATTAAACAATTAAATAGTTATTAACGACTGAAATAGTTATTTATAGTTAAAATAAAATTCGGCTAAAATGATCGTCAAGTTGTGAATCGGTTGGTTCTTAACACTTGAACCGGTACTATCAACCGGTAAAATAGGTTAAAAAACTTTTTATCAATTGTCTGCTTATTAATAATGACTAAGCCTCGGATATATATGTATTTATAAATGTCTTTATTTTGAATATAATATGGACTAAAAACATTGAAATATGTAATTAAATATGTATTTATTTTCCATCAAATTTACAATTATTGCTTATATTTTTTTATAAGTTTTTTGAAATAATGGACAGTACAATTCTAAAATAATAGGATTGAGTAATTGAAAGTCTCTGATCACTTGAGATATTCTTTTATTTTGAGATTTTTACTCGAAAATTAGCTATAGGAACAGGATATAAATCCATTTCTATTTTAGTCTCATCATCAGTTAGATTAAGTTAATTTATTTTCAGGAGTATTCGGCATTTTTGTCCATATATTTAATACAAGACAAAGCTTTATTTTAAAAACATTAATGGTTTTTGAAAATACAGCATAATTTTTAAAATTTTTCTATATTTTATTAGATATTTTATCAAATATGTATTTATGTACTAACCCATGATATATGTATTTATATGTATTACATGTAAAATAAAACTTCACCAAATTGATTCTTATTATATGATTCGCTTGGCCCCAAATTTTCAATTTATCTGGGACAAACATGTATTTAAATGTTTATCTTGGCTCTAGTCATAACTTATGACTTCATTTAATGTAATAGCGTTTGGAGAACAGGAACAGGTATAGCTAAAATACCCCTGCTGTGGTGAAGAAAAAACAGCAATTTTGAAAAACGACGCCGTTTTTGAAATATTCTGTGAAAGTCTATCTAAATTCTTAGAAAAGTAACCGAATTTGTCAAGTTTTTGCTAAATTTAATCTTTAATGTTCTTGCAGAATTGGTAGAAATCCTGTTAAATTAGGTAATTTTTAACTAAAATCTGCACAAATTTGACGATTGCAAAATACCCTATTCTATAGCACCTTATGATTTTGAGGCTGTTATCAGTACCCTATACCGACTGAATTTTTAAACTTTGCGCACCACTACATGAAACTCAATGTAAGAATAAAGGATTTCTAAGTACAATTTAGAACTTAGACTACTGTACCTTGTTAAATTAGAATAATAACAATAATGAGATTTGGTTTCGAATTAAAAGTAGTGAAATATGAAATTTTAAAATATTTCAATGATATATAATAGCATTTTATAAATAAGTTCTGTAATAAAGCTATAAATCTTATTTAATTTGATATTCTGAATATTTTTAAAATTTTAGAATAATATTGTATTTTTAAAATTTAATAAAATGTTTATTTAATTAAAAAAAATTTAAAAATTAATCAAGTAAATATTTAGTTAAATATGAATGAAATTGACAAAATTTTAAAATTACTTCTGATAATATGTATGCAATCTATTGATTAATAGTAATTTAATAAATTTAATTTAAATAATACAATGAAAATAAATTTCTTATCTCAGATATGTCTGTATTGATGGGTAGCAGTGATGCGATTCACGCACAGATCAAACACTATCCCAATATCACAGATAAGATGTGTGGTATTGGAAGAGACTCTTATCTATTGGATGACACGTGCCTTAAATGGCATCAGAATATTATAATTAATTCCAGAATTGTTTCGGCGGGAATGCAGGAACACAGGGGAAATGCCATATTTAGTAATGCTTAAAATCGATAAAATTACTGCGGATGGATCTAGGTAATGATGATAATCAATAAAAAATTTAAATACTAATAAAATCTTTATTAAAAATTAAAATATTTAACCAACTTGATTAATGTAACTATATATCTGCTGTAGCAGTGATATATTATATATTATCATGCAACTTTTCTTTCATTAACTCATTCATTTTCATGAACTCCTTTTGTAACTTCCTGTGTAGATGTAGTGGCCGAATGCTATGCGTCAAGTGATCGAAGCACTTTGTCTCACTCCTTCCAGAACAAGTGACGAACTCATTGCTAGCAGTGAAGTGAGAGCAACTGGGAGCGATATTAGTTGAAAAAGGTCTAAACAAATAGACTCAATTGCTGGACTCGAACCAGCAACCTTCACCCAGTAAAGCGGTCACCATGCCTACTGAGCTACTCTCTCTCTCTCTCTCTCTCTCTCTCTCTCTCTCTCTCTCTCTCTCTCTCTCTCTCTCTCTTCAACTTTTCTTATGAACTTAATTATAGATTGGACACTGATTATTGTACTGGTTTAATTCTAAACAGTTTGTGGATTATTACAGCCGCACATTGTGTTGAGTAAGTCTCTATCAGTAAAATAGTTGTCATTAGAACACCCTGGATATAGCATGTTAGTCGACATTTAATATTTATTTGAAATATACATGTGATGATTTCGAATACCGGTGCCCATTTACTATAAAGGTCTATCTTGACCTAAATGGCACAGATGATGTAAAAACAGGCCAAGCAAGATACTATAATGTAAAAGAAATACACCAACACGGGGGTCACTTAAAGGCCTGGAATGATATCGCATTAATACTATTGACAGAAGAGATCGATATTTACGATCGATTGCTTATAAACTCTATTTGTTTGCCGATTGAGAACATTATAAACGAGAAATTTGAATATGCGCTCATAAGTGTTTGGGGTAGTAATGAGAAACAGGGTGGTTATCCACTATATTCTCGGCCAATAGGATGGACAAGGATATATTATGCTTTAGATCCAACTAGTGGTGATGATCTTAACGTAGTCTGGGCTACATTTACTCCATACCCAAATGGCACTGCGCCCTGCATGGAGTGCATTTCGCCACTAAACTATTATATTCCTCTGCTCTTCTGCTGCTTTTCTCTCACATAACGAGTAGAGCCAATGACAGACAATACATTAAAATATTGTATTAAATACTCTCTTTTGTTGAAATACAACTTCATTATAATAAATGTTTCAACGATGGAATACAACATTTTTAGGGAAATAAGGGTATGAATGAGACAGAAACCAAATGAATACACTTGCTTTAAAAACTGTTCCTCGTGCTTTTTGCACCTTGAACCTACTGTATATTTGCATATAATTTTTATATAAAAGTTCGAGTAATGCATCCATGAATTCGTGTATTTAATTAATACTATATATCGTAAAGTTGTTTATATGTTTACGATTCATGTGTAAATAAGCATAACAACCAATGATAGTTTGGTATTTTTAATAACTATATAATTAGTATGTAGCTCGACTGGACATGACGTTGAATGACCTCAGTGTTAATAACCTCATCACTATAGCGCTATAGTGAATGCCTTAAAAAAATTATTGTTAAAGCAGCATTTTCCTTATAGTGTAGACCAGGAATGACCACTTGACTTAAAGACTACCTATACACTAAAGTCCATATAACAAAA
>JAQFXN010003656.1:0-10680 GCA_034693365.1 Liacarus xylariae | reverse complement strand
ATATACTTTAATAATCAATATTATTCTATAATAATAATAAAACTTAATTTTATTGATAAATATATACGAAAAAATTAACTGTAATTATAGTGTACTTCAGAAATAGAATCGATAATAGAATTTTTATAGCATTAACAATATATAAGTGCTTATAATAAGAATAAATATTTTTAAACACCTTATTATAAATATCTGATTTATCAATAGATTTGTTGATCACACATCGGGACGACCAGAGAGGGTCAAATATATAAATTAACTTATGTGGGAAAAGTGTTTTAGCCTTTTGATTTTAAAAAAATAACCTTTTATTCTTGGTGATTTCATAATTACACGTGTGTAAGCTTACGTGATAAAATTCTTGATGAAAATTTTTTATCATATAATACTCAAACAATTTCTTAACCAAAGAGTTAAGAGCAAAAAATAGTTAGCGCTTATTATGTAATTATTTTTTAATGATTAGTTAAAGAAATCAAAACAAAATTCAAGAGATTTTCTAATAATCTGTTGAAAAAATTACACAAAAAAAGAAAATAATCTTATTTTTACCCTTTCATTACGATATGATAATTGTTTTGAACAACACATACAAAAAATAATATGAAGGAAAAAATTATTCTTTAATAATATCTAAAGTCTTGAGAGACAGGAATTGTCAAAAAAAGTGAACAGAACGTGATCATTGATTGCTTGCTTATAAAATTATAATATATAACATAATATAGTTGATCGACAAAAAAGCACATCCTATTTCTTGAACATCATTAGTATTTTTTCTACATATCATTAAAATAACTCAATTTTTATTTATTTTACATTTTGCTATGAAAAACATGAATAAATAATTTTGACGAACACTTCAAAATCATTATAATATTTGTTGAGAGTTTAGGGAATAATTTATTTGTATATACAGTAAGTGCACAACGAATTCAGATATAGCTTGCTATTATCTATTCGTTTTGCTTGAACTGTAAGAAATAGTAGTATTTTTTGCATTTATAATATCTCCATTTCTCAAACTTCAGGTCTAATTCGATAACTCTTTTTCAAAATTGAGCATATGTCAAAATTTTGGAATACTTTTTTTGACTGTTTATATAATTTAAAAGATGGAATTGAAAATTTTGATAAATAGGAAGTTATATTTGATTTGTTAATTGTTTTATAATCTATAAAACAGTTAAATTCAATCATATATTTCGACAGTTCTGTTCATTTTTAAACTGTAAAATGTTTCAGAAATATATTGAATTTAAAGCTCTTATCATATTCACTAGTGATTTGGGTTAATATAGAAGAATATTGAATATGATTTGAAATGATTCAAATTGATATATTTTATATAAACTCTCTGATAAAATATTTCATTTTCTATAGTAACTGTTATACAACCGTTTGCAGCCAAAATTGCACACCTATTGCCAGCCTTAGTATATATCCATATAATGTTATAAATAGCTAGTGATATACTTTGATAGCAAATGTTAGTCAATTTCATTAACTCTCCTGTTGACTAAATAAAATATAATGACTATTAAAAGGTTATTACAAATTAGACTCATTTTAATCAATTTCTTCATAGATAATACATTATTTGGATTGAAATTAAGTGAAATTTAGAAAATTATAATTAATAATGAGTTAAACCACCGAAATTAGCAATAACTTCATTATAATTAATGATATTGACTAACATTTGCTATCAAAGTATATCACTAGCTATCTATAAAATTATAAGGATATATACTAAGGCTGGCAATAGGTGTGCAATTTTGGCTGCAAACGGTTGTATATATTTTATCATACTTTTGATCAATTTATACAATGAAATAGGTAAAAATTGTTTTACATCAATATTAGTAGTTGGTTTCTATAAACATCATTGCAATAAAAAGAAAAGTCAGCTAATTTAGTATTTTATAAAATATAAGAGTAATGAATTCACCAATCCAAAATATAAAATTCCTATTTGCTAGCAATGGTTATATTTTTAATAAAAATTTGTTCACAGTTCAATATAAGAAGAGCCTGCAAAATTTAAAATAATCTATTACATAAAATAACATGATTAGTTTATGATTTTAAAAATATAGTACTTTCAATCAACTTTATGCAGAACTAATTCGTCACAATTAAGTAAAGTTTGACCAAACTATTAAGATGACCACTATTCCAGCAGTGAACTGGATGCAATTTAAAGTGCACCACAGCTATAATTATTGGCCAGAAAGAGCCAATTTGTTTCGCTCTAAACATTTAATGCCTTTTAGAAAAAAAGAGATTATTTTCTTTCATACTTTACTCTTAATCTTCTGTCTTCAACAGTGAAACAAATCTCCTCAAGTCTTTAACTAATAGTTACATAACTTGTTTCCGTATAATAGAGATCAATCCGAACCGTAAAGGGGCTCAACTTTAAAGAAGCAATTTTTTTCTCTACCTTTCTCTCAATCTCTCTGCGCCTGGAATTCCAGAGTCCTATTGTCTGTTCCCTCGCTATTTCTCTTTGGGTATTATATACTGATAGCCCCCGAGCAGTAAAGTAGAAAATGAAAAGAATAAAAAAAATGTGGACGAGTTATGCGATTATCAATGAATTGAATGGAATTTATTTTAATTTTTTTCTTATTTTTAAAAGTTCTGCACAAATATTTGTTTCGCAATAATAAATATTCATAAAAACAAAAAAGCATTTCATTTAGGCTTCAAATTTAAGATTATGTATAAAAGGTTTTCGAGAAAAACGATTGATAAGAGAGGAACAGTTTTTTTCTTCTATAGATTATCTTCAGAAACAAAAGAATTACTACATTTTTCACTACTCTTTAGTTGTTTGAGAATTATAAATGAGATTATAAGCAAACGAAATGAATGCAATTATAATTTTGTGTGAATCGGAGTTAAACTTTATTTTGTATATAATTTTTTTCATATAAAGGTATTATATTTTTAATATAATATTCGATTCAATTATCACGAAATAGTTATTAATGTTTTTATGGATTAATTAAAGTGAAGTGAAAAGAGAGAAACAATTTATATATTAATTGCTTAATGAGATCAATGATAATGATATCACATAATGGAGTAATTATTGAACTGAATCATGAATTTTCATTATAATCCTTAATATATATAACAAAATATGATTTATAATTAAAAAAATGAAAATCAATTCTTCAAAACAATTTATAAATACAATAGTATTGTCTAATATATAAAGAATTTTTTAGAACATAGGCAACAAACCAAAAAAGGAGCTGATGTTATATTTACCGCGCTTCAAAATGATATACTTAAATATCACTCTAAATATATTGTTACTTCTTATTACTAATCTTCATCCCTATATTTTTATTTATATTGAAATAAATATTGAAAAAGTTAAACTAATTAATTTACACTTGACTTCAACTAATATCATTGTATTTATGATTAACAATTCCAAGTCATTTTAATTTGAAATTATTATTTATAAATACAATTATATGAGTTGAAATCAAGTGTAAATTAATTAATTTAATTTTTCAATATATATTTCATTATAATTAAAAATATAGGAATAAAGATTAGTAATAAAAAGTAACAATATATTTAGAGTGATATTTAAGTGATATCATTTTGAAGCGCGGTAAATACAACATCAGCTCCTTTTTTGGTTTGTTGAACATAAGCTATAATTTTAAACCAAAAGAATATTGAATAAAATTATTTTTATATAAGTATTTTTAAGAATAAAATAATAAATTATGATAATAATTAAAAAATTATATTAAAATAATTTCAAAACATCTTTCAATAGTTGAGTGATGTTCTAAGCATTGAAGCAAGCAAGACTGGTTAGCTATCATGTTACTTTGACCTAACATAGGTCATCGCGATATGGCTCTTATATAATAACATAATTTAGTAAATAATGTATAGATAATAAAATAAAAGTTCATTATTCCGGAGTAATATAGCATTTTGTAATGAAATTATTGTACAGTATATACGATATATTGATAAGAATATCACGAATAGTATAGAAAATAATAATAAAAGAGAAAAAAAATTGTGAAATATTTATGACTGACTCTGAAAAATGAAGAGAAAATTGAATAGTAATTGAAGGAATGGATGGAAGAGATAAAAGAAT
Source organism: Liacarus xylariae (assembly GCA_034693365.1). Classification (NCBI taxonomy): domain Eukaryota; kingdom Metazoa; phylum Arthropoda; class Arachnida; order Sarcoptiformes; family Liacaridae; genus Liacarus; species Liacarus xylariae. The sequence goes on along the minus strand of JAQFXN010003656.1, from coordinate 6,536 downwards.
ATTATTATATTCTGTTGAGACATTTGTGTTAGCGTCGGGGGCGAGTTTGCACATGATTTACGAATCAATTTAATGGTAGGCACAGATATGTGCAATAGTAAAAGTGGTTATGACGTCTTTGGAGGGGGAGATGCGAATGACAAGTGTTTGGACATTAGAAAAGTGGAGGAATAATAATTTCACTCTATATTACATAATAATATAATATTTTAATATACAGTAAATAACTTTCAAAAGTTTCGAAATCAAAATTTTGTTGGAAAAAGGTGTTTTCATAATTTTGAAATGCTTATTTTATGAGAAAATGGGGTTTTATTTATACAGTGTTGTGAATAATGAATATTAATCAGAAATATTATTTTTAGAAATTAATTTTTTCTTCATTTCCATAATTAGCAGAATATATGCTCGACTTTCTATTGTTTTATTCGCACTAAACGTATGAATAACTTTTCTCATATTTTATGTGAAAACATTATGTAAAACAAGTTGTTTCGCATGTTTTCAGTGTTAAGAATGAAGAAGAATATGTTATAAAAAGCATAATAACTTTCTTATATAAAGGCAGAAAAAGAATTTACACAATAGTTTACACATCAAGTGATGTATTAATAAAGCATTTTTCAACTTTTCTTCTGGTCATTCAACCAGTTTTTCTGATAATTTCTTGATTTTCCTTTTAAGCCATTAATCTCACAAAACATACTGTTCTTCATATATAACGGACGTAAGTTATCTTATCGTTTGGGAAGAGGTATCTTTCATTTGAGAGGGAATGGGATGTTCTCGAAGTTTTACTTTACAAACACCACTCCATAATAATTATATTCCTCTGAACTTTGAATTTTCTAACAATTATTTAGAAAACAAAATAATTTATGAATCGCAACAAAGAGTTAACATTTTAGAAAATGTTTTAAAATATCAAATTATTTTTTTCTAATTAAAAACCCTAAGTTGTGCTAAGATCTAAAGATAAGAGTGAATATGAATTTTCATTTCAATGAATAAATATGTGAAAACATAAATATTTTAATATAAGTAATAATTGTTAATAAATAAATTCAATTTAAATAAATATATTCATTTCAATAATTATTAAATGAGTATTAAATTTCTTAAATAAAGCTAAATATTTATGTCTCAGAATATAATTAAATTTAATTGAAAATTTCTTTTTAATTGAATAGAAAGAAAATTAATATTTAATGTAATTACAAATATTCTTTATATGTATTATCAGCTTATCTAATGATCTCCTGATTATTTTAAATGTTTTCGGATTATTCTGTGATAAAAAATAGAGAGATGTTCAAGGTATTAAATATCTAAAGCATTATCTTTTCGCTGATATATCAGTTTAGGTCCTTTCATATAATTTTAATAGGTCATTTGGTTATCCCTTTGAGATTTCGAAAAAGCATTATTCTTCCAATGAGTTTTCTATCCCTCCGAAAATTTTAAAAACTTCTCGAAATTTCAATTTCCCCTAAATGAAATCACAAAAATTGCCTTAAAAGTACCCTCAATCGATCATTTTCAGGGTTTTGTGACACCTCGACAAAAGTCGGAATTTGATTTTTCAAAGCCTTGAAATCTCTAGATATAGAGTTTAAAAAAAGTTATCTCAAAAAATCTCAACTATTAATTAACATGTATTTAATTGATAAGAATATTTCTGATAAAAAATATATATTTTGTCTCAAAAAAATATATATTATTACTGTACAGACGCCTTAATTGACAAAAGGCGTGATTAAAGTGAAAATACTTTTAAATAATTATTTTTAAAAAAGATTTTACTTAAAAAATTTCGCTTTTAATAAATGAGTGACTTTTAAAAAGGGAAAACCCTTTTTGGATGAGAAATTAACTCTTCTTTTTGAACATATATAGTTTAATGGTTTTTTACTTACAGTATTAAGTAATTCACAAAAAAAAATTAATCCGTTCATTGAATAGTAAATCCCGAAAATAAAGTAGAAAAGTAGAAAAGTAAAAGTTTGTATATAAAAGTAGAAAAACGTTTAGATAACAAAATAAGTTTTTACTTACAGTTTATAAATAAAATTACTTAAAAAAATACTTTTTTTAGAACTTATTATTCAAATTGAAAATTAGGCACAAAAGAGATGTCAAACAAAATGAAACACATTTGTATTCAAATATTATTATAACATATTTCAATGTATCACTTGATGAATACCACAAATATTATATTCATATTTATCATTAATTCATTTATTTTTGCTGAGAATACCGATTAAAGTGTTTGAGAAGTGAGAGATAGAGAGGAATGACAGCGAAAAACGTGTTTCAAATACGGAATTATAAAAAATTAAATTAAAATAAAAATAAAAGTTTAATTCAATTCCAATTAATAATAGTATTAATGAAATGAAAGAAAAGCATTAATAAGAGAAGGGCTGAAGGGCTGCGCCCATAAAACAAAACCTAATTCGATAAATATTGGTTTCGATTATTATATAATAATATTAATAAAAAAAATTGAGTCCAAAACACAGAGAGTGTGTTAAATGAATTAATCAAAAGGTTTTTAGCATTAATTTATTTCTTTTTATTCCTTATTCTTCTTATATTTCCCATTCGTTGGGTTCAATAGATTTTGTCCACAGATTTTCATTCTCTATGTCCTAACGATAGCTTAAATTTTCTTTTCTTTAATGATTGTTCACTAGAAAGTCATTTTCAGAAATAAAAATCTTAATTTTTATTTTTTATTTTCATAATTATATTATCGCAGAGTCGGAGGAAAAAAGGCACTTTACGAGTGAGTCCTGTGCTGTTTGCTGTTGTTGTGTTGGCTAACATTTAATTATTAAATATCAAATTTGAGGAGAAAATATATAACCATTTTTTAGGGTCAGTCACGAAAATTATTAGTTTTCTATTATTTTTTATGTTAGTATTAAATATCTCGTTCTTTATATTTGATATCTAATTATTTTTCGCTTCTGACTAACTATTAAATAGCTATAAGTTTATGACGTATTGAACTTCAACAACAATGATCAGGCGAATAGGGTAGACTCAAATAATATTGCCTACATCAATTGTACAGGTTTGATTCTAATAATGACCGAACAGTCGTTCAGAACGTGTTAAAAACTTGTAGAGTCATCGGAGTAATTGATGATATGTTTGATATTTGATTTGAATGACATTTCAATCCTAAATTATTTAGTATTTATAGAGTTGTAAATGAATTGATGATTAATTCAATGAAAGATTTATAATTAGATTTAAATTATTTAAATTACTACATGACATTTTCATTAGAACATGTTTCCTGGTCACATTTTAAATTTTTTTTTATTAAAAGTCAATTTTTCTGAACATGATTTAGAAAATAAACCCTTTAAAAGGACTTTATATATTTTTAAACTGTTAAATATTTTACCAAATCTACCTTGGGTCAATAAAAATTATCTCGAATTTTGTCTTAAATGACAATTTATATGGAATTTTCCTAAAATATTTCAACTTGTGAGATAGGATAAAAAATATCATGCGTCACTTTTATGCAAATGGCCTGATCATTGTTGAATATATTAATTTAGTGAATAAATTAAATAATAGAAAGTCATGGTAGACAAGGTCGGAAGAGTCAGGGGTAGAGGACCATGGGGGTATCCAAAATGCAAAATTAAGAAAATGCAAAGGGGGAAGAAAGGTAAAAATAAAATAAAAATTTCCTTTGGCGGAAAGGTCAGGGGGGATTTTTTCAAGATGTCAATGTCAAGGGGTATTTAAACTATACTCCCTTGGCTACCCCTGTAGAAAATGTTATACTAAAAATCAGTTTGAATTTGAACCCTATTTGAAATTCAATGTCTTCTTTTTTTCCTATTTAACACTTTATTCACTTTAAATGGGTCTAACATTAAAAATTATCGCAATTAGAAAATTAAAGAAATTATTATTTAATAAAACAAAAAAATCATTTTTTCCAAACAGATGTTTGAATAGTATTTAATGATTAAATTATACGAAAATAAGAGAAAAGAAAATCCTTTTTGCCGTAAATTAAGTAATTGAATGAATGAATTAGCAGTTATTTTATGCTAACCTTTCTCTACATTTCTATTAATTAATATTCACAAAAATAAATAATAAGAATATAAAGAATAATAAAATAAAGCAAAAGAATTGTAATGTGTTTTATGAACACAGACCTGGAATTTGTAGAAATTAATAAATAATATTATAATATAATAAACAAATAAATTATTTGTAAAATATTTAGTCGATTACTCAATAATTTAAAAATAAACAAAAATATCTGAAATAAACTTAACATAAGTTTTGAAAACATTTGTGAAATAAATACTTTTTCTGCGATACATAAAGAATAGAAACATAAAAAACAGATTTATTTCAATGAAAACACTATTCAATCATTGAATTTCAATGTATTGAATAATAATTATCTATTATTTTAAGAAAATCAAAATTAATATTTGTCTTAAAAGAGAAATAATAAGACAAAAAAAATTTCTTCCATTTTAATAGAAAACCCACACAATTGTTCATTTCATTAAATCCTAATATAATAGACATTTGTGAAGAGAAATTAGCTATTAATCAATCGACACTTTATTTTAATTAATCCCACTATTGATTGATCGCATATACCGTATGAATATTTCGAGTTTCAAATAAATTTTTGTATTAAAACTTTGAAAAAAACACAAATAGAAAGTCATTTGATTCTGATTTCAAGATCTCTTCCACAAAAAAACAAATTCAAATAAATAAGAATATAATTACAATTCAAGAGCTTATAATCTGGACATTTATATTTTGCATTTTTATCATGTCAAAAAGTGAAACTAATTCGCGCACTTAATTATATAGAACTTGAATTTTTTCTCCACTTCAGCTAAACATATAATTAATTGGCTTTTATTACACGTTTTCTGATATGAAAAGTGTGTAAAACTTATAATAAGTTAAATATTAAAAACAAATTCGGATCAAATCGGATATAAAAGGAATGATCGGCCAATCGGTTTACAGTCAAACCTCGATATGGCTCTACAAATAAGCATAACTGGTGTTCACAATATTTTGTCTAATTTTTAAATTAATTGAAAAATAATTAAATGATTTAAAAATTTATATTTGATTTTTAAACAACAAACAATTTTTAATTCATTAATTATCGGACATTCACTATAAGGAGAGTTTACTGTGTGTATTATTTATTGCATAAAATTCTACATTCATATGAAGGTTACGTCTAATTAAAAATTGAATGAATGAAAAAAATTGAATTTTTTCAGACCAGTGATGGTTAGAAAGATTGTACATTTGTATAGAGACTCCGATCCCTTTTACTCTCTGCCCAAATCAAACTGATGTAAAATACCTGTATTGTGTTAAAGAAATTTACTATAATTATTATCCCTGTCCATCCTTATAATCTATACATTACCTGTCCATAATCTCATGCCTATCCCTGTTTATAGAGAAGTGGTGTGACGTCGACTACAGTTTATAATTAAGTATAAAAAGCGCAAAAAAATAATAATTTTTTGATAAATTATTTGACACCTTTTTCTGCACCGATAGATCAGATTTGTTAAGTTTATGGGCGATAACACACATATAAAAATCATTTTTATTTAACAAATCATTTCTCAATAATTATAATTTAGAAGTGAAACAAATGAAAATTATTATAATATTATAATGTTTTTTAGTCAAAAGACAATAAGGAATTAGTAGTGTATAAAAAATAAATGTTTTACATATTTTAAATACGAAATACTATCGGAAAAAATAATTCAATATAATTATCGAATAGATATGTAATATATCCTTGTATTTAAATGATCCCGAATCGGGGCGTAAGCGTGAATATTTTATTCCTAATTCAAAAAATATGTAATAATAAAAGAAATACATTAAATACTTTCTGGAATTGATATATTCATTGAAAAGTCTTTCATATTTTATATTAATATTTATCAATAATTTCATATTTTATTATTATTTTAGAATTAAAACCTAAATAATAATAAATCAAATCATTTAATAATAATTAGAAAAATATATATAACTCTTATATTTCCTGATAGTGAACGTGAACTTTATCTTAAATAACTGTCGAAACAGATAAGAGTGTTAAATAAAATCCATTACTTATAAAATAAATATGAATAAAATTTATATAAAACAAAATTATTTGTATTCTAACCTAATTGACACATAATTATCCTGTTAATTATCCTAAAATATTTTATAAATAAATTCTATCTATTCTGATAATTAATTGTTTTTTTAAAATTTTAATAAGATTTATAGCAATTGCTTTCAGTTGATTTTGATTTAAAATTTTTCCACCAAAAATGCATAAAAGTAACAGAAATTTGTGAATATATGTGAAAAAAGTTCTTCATAGGAAGTTTGATAATATGACACAACTAACTACACCAGTGCTATATTTGTGAATTAATAGTCGCTTTAATTAAAATTCTTAATTATAAATATAATATTATTTTAAAGTCAAA
>JAQFXN010003655.1:0-10682 GCA_034693365.1 Liacarus xylariae | reverse complement strand
TGATTCAAAATGATATCAGAAAAAGTATATAAACAATAATCTTTGAAAAATTAAAAAATATATTAAAAAATAAAAAATTGGTCAATTACTATGTGCATACACTGTTCCGAAATTGATAAGGGAGGAATTGAAGTACTTTCTGGACCCCTAATAGGAATAATTAAAAGTTGGAATAATTGTCACCACACTAGATTGCTGGGTAACGAAATGGTTGGATTGGCTCCCCCGGGGAAAATTGATGACGTCGTGGTTGACCCAATCGTCATAAGTGGTATTTATTTGAATTTCAGGTCAGATTAAGAAATAACTGTAGCTGAAATCATAGAGGGCTCGAATAGATTAAATTTTGCATGCTGCAGGTATTGATGAAATCAGATCTGAAATGTTGAGAGCCGTAAAAATAGGGGGCGCTACCTGGTTTCTGCCTGTGTGTGTCAGAAGGTCGTCGGAACAGTTTACTCTCCACGTAAGTGCTTTGCCTAAGGAAAGAGTTTGAAAACTTTTTGAGTGCCGATGCCGACCAATAGTTGAGTTTCTCATTTAGGATGAGTAGTATAGCTTCCATGCATGGCTCAGTACAATCGACCTTAATTTTCTTTGCATTTATTGTTGGTGATATTTGAGAAAATGCAAAGAAGGTCTGCATATGTTTTGTAAAATTTGAAATGTCATACGATATGGAACCACAAAGTTCCACGTTCCATTACTTCCATGATTTCTCGTCTTCTTTTCATTATATAGAGTGATAGGATTGAGAGGAAGGGTATTATTATTAGGAAGATCAAGGTAATCATCTTTAATCGTAGTGTTACATTAGAACGTTACGTAGAAAATAAATTTGAATATTCTAACCATTAAGAATCATTTTTTAAATATTTATTTTGATTAAATTTCTATTCTAATTGTAGAAATTAATTTTTATTTCATATCGAGGTATTAAATAATTTTACACATATATAAAATACATTTAATAACTGCTAAATAACTTAATTGAATTCAGATTATTCTTATCAGTCATTTACTTTGTTTAAAGAGCAGGATTGCGGTTACCTTCACCAAGCTTGTCCTTCACGTATTGTTAGTTGCTATGATAGTATTGAAAATATAAGACAATGTCGTTTTGCAGCTAATGGATCTGTTGCTTGATGTTTACGCCTCACTGGGACATCAGCTTGGGCAAAATCGATTAGAACTAGAAAAATAATTTTAATAATTTCGATTAATATTTATATAAAAGTATTATTTAAATAACTCACCAAATGCGCCAACAATTAAAACAATACTAACAATTTTATAATTGTTAAATTTTATAAGTGATTGTTAAAATTTTTCTAATTATATATCTTTTAAACTGTTTTCCAATTTTACAATTCGTTTCCAAAATGTATCTATTTTTATAAAAATATTTATTAGAATTGTTGTTAACTCTAATAAAATATGTAATAAATAATACAGTAGTAAAATATAATTTCATGATTTATTTTTGATCTTATTAATTGTCAGATGTTTTTATTATAAATGTTTAATAATTATTTTATAATAAATTGATTCGTCCATAGAGTTGTATCAGGGGTTAGCCTAAGTCTGTAAAGTCTTGTGTGAAGATAATATATCATAAAAGATTATAAAGTGCAGAATTCTGCAAAAGTAAATTTGTAAAATATAACATTTGCGTATTGTATACAGTAATGTTATGTGCCATATATATCATGTATAGATTGTAAGACTGATTTTAATCTAATTAATAACGAAATAATAAATTTAATCTTCTCTTCGTTGAATTTATTGCCATATTTGGCAAAGAATATTTAATCGTCCTTGTTACTTTGAAAAATCTATATTATGGATTAGCTAGTCATTAAAAGGACAATTTTTCGCTTGCACTGATTAGTGCAGTTATAATTTATCATGATGTAGTATTGAGATTTATTTATAATTATGTAGCTAATTAATTACTATGCTGATCAGGCCAAATGAATACAGCAACTATATAGTTGAAAGTGTCTTGAATTATTTATTGAAAAACATATGTGTTTAATGAGATTGGTATGGGTAACTTTGCCAACTATTTCGGGAATTTCTTCAAAATTCTCGAATTTTCATCCCATTTATATATAAATAATTAGATATTTGTATATTCAACTGACTTTTATTGCGTCAAACGCTAGTCTGCGATAAATTGAAATGTAATTTATTAATAAACTTAATATGAAATGAAATTTGAAAATTTTTTAAACTCTTCAAAGTCAGATAATATTAATATTTGCCGAAAATACATAAGAGATAATTAAAAACTTGAAAATCATTTTACCAATGCACTAATGACATTGCGTAATATACGTCTAGAATTAGCACAATTGAAAATTTAATATACTATAATATAATAATAAAAAAATAATAATGAAAGTTTAAAATTATTTATTATTCTATTTTTACAAGTTTTAGCTCCGCTTTCGAATAAAAATGAGTATATAGATTTATCAGCACCTCACCTTACCTCCACTACAACCCACTATATCTAATTTTCAATTTGTTTAGAATAAGGTTGATTACCGCCACAATCAACTCCATCTGTTTCATCGGTTTAGAATAAAGTAATTTACCGCTACTATCCAGCCTAACCAAACTCTTCCTTAGGCTTAGGATTACATTGAATACCACAACCATCTGCCGCCATCGCCACCCTATTGAATGGGAGCTTTTAATGCAATTAAAATCAATGATAATCCGATGAGAAGGAAATATATGATTATCATATATAATGGAATGGAATCCTGTAATGAAATGGGAAACTATGTTGAAAAATTTGATCTTGTGATCATCTTAGACAATGTAAGTCTCCAATGCAAGGAGGATCTCTGAGATTTTTATGAGATGAGAACTTATGATAATTCTATTTCAAAAATTAATGTAATGAGAATCTAAGATAAGATTATGGAACGCTTATGCAGCGAAAAAGCGACATGTTGAACCAATTACGATTTTTCTAGGAGAGCGGAGTTATGTATATTAATTGTCCATTCTTGTTTTAAAGTAAAGATTGTAGATATGTAATTCTGTAGTTGGCAACTACATGTGTGTAATTTATTAAAGCCAACATCCTTAAATGACATTGACTGATTCAAAATGATATCAGAAAAAGTATATAAACAATAATCTTTGAAAAATTAAAAAATATATTAAAAAATAAAAAAAATCAGTATTTGTAAAAAGTTGTGTTATATATAATATATATTTAACATGAATAGTTTTGTTTTAATCTGCTCAATTGCAATTATTTTAACTAAAGGATGCTCATGCGAGTATTCAACCAAGATAAACGATTCGTCTAATCCAATATTCGTTCTACCATTCCGAATTCCAACTAAACTAGGTATGTTCTAGTTCTTTACAAAATTACTCTAATATCAACTTTATTATTCAAAACAAGTATAATACAAAATAATTATTTAATAATATAAAAGAATTCATTATAAAGATGCTAAAATTTAAAATTATAAATGTAGCTTTTATTAAAAATAATTTTGCTGATGTTTATCCCATCATTCAATTACCTCCAAGCATAGACATTTTTGTAAATTGAGTAGTTTGCGATTCACATTTAATTACACATTATAAAATATGTACAATATCTAATGAATATTTTTGCAGCTTTATAATTATTTAGTTGAAAATTCAGTTTTTTTAAATATTTATTGTCTATTTAAATAATTTACAAATGCTAACTATGTACCATTCAAAAAATAATGGCATGCGCACTTGCTAAACTGACAAATTGAAACAATACTTTTACTTTTATTTTTAAATTAGTTTTAATTATACAGGTGTAGTTAAAGGTGTATAGCTTAAATAATCTCCGCTGACATTTTGCCCCCTGACGACAATTTTTCGAATCCAATTTTTAATCCAATCTTTCCAAACCTAATTCCAACATGGTAAACATGTAATTAAAATAATTTAAATTAAATAAAAAAATGATATATTAAATATGTTAACTGTAAATTTTAAATTCGAATTTTATTCAAAGGTCTAACACCGTTTCAAACAATTGTGCCTAATGTGACCCTGTTACATTCATTTCCCTGTGAGGCTGGTTCAGTAATCCAGAAAGTATCTCTAAAAAGGACAGTACCATTCCCTATGACTTGTAATGGTTTACAATCCGTTAATGCTCCTTGGTATTATAATGCTACAATTGATGGCCAGCAGGAAACGCTACAGATTGATAATTATACCTTGAATACGGCATTCTTCAATGGTAATTAAATTGATTAAATTTATTTATATTCAATAAATGGTTGATTAAAATTTTCATGATTGCATTTGATTTTATTATTTCTCAGTAAAAATTGTTCATGAATTGAATAATTAAATTCTCTATATCTTTTATTAACTTTCCAGGCAACTTTTTGGACTATGATATGGGAGAAATAACAGAAGGCAGATGTGCAGGCGATTTATTGTTAAATTTCTGTGTTTACGTAGCTGACGATCAGTTTGGTTGCACCAGTGGAAAAGGAGTGGGAAGTTTGACATACAATTATTGCTTCAGATATATTTCTGGGCCAAAATGCCATTCGAAATGTGTACTGAATAATGGGGTGGGCAGTGGCCAATTAATTATATCACCTCCGCTGACTAATCATGCTTAATTATATTATTAAAATTATTTAATCATGATTATCAAAGAATGTTCAGATGAATTACTAAATAGTATTAAAAAGTCTAAATAATATATCTGTAGAATTATGGGTTTCAAATAATGGGGAGTTTAAATTCTCAGTTATATACCTGTTCCTTTGTATAATCATGGTCCTAAATTTATAATAAAACAAATTTGTTCTTATTGATTTTTGAAAATAAATTTTTAAAAAATTTACTTTTTAATATAGAATTACAATTATTTCTAACAAAATAAAACAATTGGTTTTCAAATGAATAATAATAAATATAATAATTTCAAATAAATATTTAATTACAATTAAATTGCTTTTAAGAATCAATGATCAAATTATTTCAATATCCACTACTTTATCAATGAGAGACTTTCCGCTTTTGCTCCAATACTAAATATACGAAATATGCTAAATATAGGACATCAAACAACAGATACCAGGAATTTCTAAAGTTGATTTTGTAACCTTACTATCCATTAGAATTGGCTATAATTTTTCCCCTTAACATATCTCGTATTTATTCGAGCAACTTTTAAACAAGTAGTGTTACCATATTTTTAAATTAGCAAAAAAATGAGTCTTGAGATCAATTATCAAGATCAGGATATTTTTGTGAATATTATGAAAACATGAAATCATCATTTTTAAAATATTAAGGGGAAACCAAATAATAAATTTTGATAATAATTTTCAAAAATTATTTTTTAATATTTTCCTCTTAAATTCAAATTTTAAATTTTAAATTGTGTATTGCCTAAATTATAAACAATGATGCTGCTATTGATGTGTCTGTGAGATATAGCGTAAACGAATCTATATGCAATACCTTACAATGCAAACTTTTGAGTGTAGGTGAAAAGTTGAAATTTTTATTTTTCTAATCTATAGTGACCAATAATTACTTTATATATAAAATTTCAGTGTGTCCAACGAACATACTAGTATTTTTTGGAAGGTTAAATTTTGATTAACTTATACATTTGTCATTTTAACACAATATTACTGAAGTTTTCTACATAATATATATGTATTTATATATCGTTCTAAAGGTAATTTCTATGTGCATCTAATGATATATATTATATTTTATTAAAATTCTTCTATAAAACATCAATAATTTCAAATTCATCGAAATAAATAATTATGGATTCACAAAATGATGTTTGATAATATTTTTCCAACGATATATATATATAACGTAGCTTATTTCAGTAAATCTATATCAAAATGAAATAATTTTGTAAATTCAATAAAATTCGACCTTGGATAAAATAAAGGAAGATTGTGTGGACATCCCGAAATTTTACACAAAGAGATGCAACCGGTCACTCTATCGATTAGAAAAATAAAAATTACATCTTTTTACCAACACCCAAATAACTTGCATTGTCAGTTATTTGTTTTATTAAAATTAATTTATTTGGATATATTATATGTTATATAATTAATTAGTAGATTTTGATTATTCCTATATTAAATTTTAGAAATTACTTTTTATTTCATATCGAGATATTAAATAATTTCAAACACATTAATGAATACATTTAATAAATGCTAAATAACTTATTGGTATTCAGATTATTCTTATCAATCATTTACTTTGTTTAAAGAGCGGGAATGCGGTCATCTTCACCAAACGGGGGACCGTTTGCTTGACGTAATGTTAGTTCTTAGTAATTCTTAATATTTATTCTTTAAAACTGATTTCCAATTTGACAATTCATTTCTACCATGTATCTATTTATATGAAAAAATTTAATATTATAGTTGTTTCAAACTTTTAAAAATATCACAAATAATATAGTAGTAAAGTATAATTGTATAATATATGTTAGTATTTTGCAATTAATTTATAAATAATTTCATAATTTATGTTTAAATTTATTAATTGTAAAATAAATTTATTATAAATGTTCAATAAATTTTTTATAATAAATTTAATCCTAGAGTTGTATCTGGAGTTAGCCTAAGTATGTAAAGTCATGTGAGAAGATAATATATCGTAAATGTATTTAAAGTACAGAATTCTACAAAAGTACATTTGTAAAATATAACAATTGCGTGGTGTATACAGTCATGTTCTCTGCCATATATCATGTATAGATTGTAAGACTGATTATATGTTATTAATCACGAAATAATAAATTTAATTTTCACTTCATTGAAATTATTGCCATATTTGGTAACGAATATTAAATCGGCCTTGTTGCCTAGAAAAATCTATATGATGGATTAGCCAGTCATTAAAAGGACAATTTTTCGCTTGCACAGGTTAGTGCACTTATACTTTATCATGATGTAGTATTGAGATTTATTTATATATATGTAGCTAATTAATTATCATGCTGACATTGATATTTTTTTATCTTTTTGATGTTAAATTAATATACAGTTAATGAAAATATTTCGGAGCCTGAAATTTGATTATTCATCATAGGATTAAAATTAATTAAATTAATTATATATATCTAAATTAAGACTAATTCATCTAAACTATCAAAATTATTGATAAGTTTCTTGCTGTATTTTCAAATTTTAGTAATTTACAACTATAAGTGCATATAGACTTCAATCTTAAAACATCCACCATCATGTTTTGCATAAAATATTTAATCTGATAATTTCGTTTCTGTTATATGTTCTGTTTATGACTAAAAACAGACCAAATGTATATAGCAACTAAATTAATATTTGCTGAAATTAGATTAGAGATAATTTGAAACATAAAAATCATTTTACCAATGCAACTATGACATTTCATAATAATCGCCTAGTATGTAATATAAAAAGAGTACAAATTTATTCTATCTATTGATAGATATTATACAGTATGATTAGGGTTGACAATTGTAAATTGTATTTTAGTTTTTTCATATTTATATTATCCATTTTTCATTATACAGCAAATATAGCCCACCGGAGGATATATGACCCCTACTTCCAAAAAATATTGAAAATTTTAAAATATAATAAATGGGGAATTAGGTAAAACAAAAATTTCAAAAAGTAAGGTGGACAGTGATACAAGGTGGTACAGCCCGGAATACTCCACAATGATTTTAGCCGATACCACCTATAAAGCTGTCTTTAGTCGACTTTAGTATTCTTTATGGTAAAGCCCCTTAATATATAAGCACACTGGTCTACATTGTGATGAGTATAGTGGAGTTCCTGGTGTTAATTTCTTTCGTCTAATATCTGGAGTGCCAATTCAGAATGCGCTGTCCTATCTGGCCACTCATTAGTTTATTGGAAGTTAATACAAGGTTTAGACTAGAAGACATTATTGTGAAAACTCAGAGATCTAAGATTGTTCAATAAAGTGCTTAGGCATCATTATGGATGATAAATATTGGTAAGTGGTGGGATTTAGATTGGGAGTAGTAATAAATGAAATATATTACAAAATCTCAGTATAATTCACGATTCTTACATATGAATTTGCAAAATTTAAAATTTAAATATTTTTATACGTAATTAAATTTTAAACATTTCCATCAAATTTTTTATTTCTCCAATAGTTGTCAATTATTATGTATTATATATATAAACCTACAATATTTTATTTCTGCCCATGTATTGTCGCCTGTACTTGTGAATCCTCATATTGTCCAATATCAATGTTCATATAATACACTATTAGCATTGTTTGATTATTAATCAAAATAAATTTGTTGAGCTTGAGAAATCTCCAAGCTCCAAAGTATCAACAAGTTCACTAGCTAATATAATCTGTAAAAATGAATTAAAGAGAATTATGAAATATCAAATTTTAATTAAATTAAAATCTCAGAATTATTGAACACCTCCTACTCTCCGGACTTTAACCCTATAATTGATTTATTCATTTCTCTGAAAAGGATGTGCAAATCAATTAAAACTCGTAAAGCAGATTTATTCATTGCAATCATTTGCCAAAAATGGTCTCTAATTCATAAAAATCAAGTTTTAATAAGAAATTTCGTTTTAGCAATTAATAATAAGTAAACTCAAGATATATTTAATCTATCCAGCTAATAGACTACTTTTTTTATTAATTTGTTTATTTTAAATTATTTGAGTAATTAGTGAACGATAATAATAAATGAATTTAAAATAAAAACTGAGTAATTCATAGAAACTTTTTATAACAAAATTTATATTTCAAATTATTTAACATTACAATTAAGTTTTCAATCACTAATTAATTAAAATATATAAAATAAAGCGAAACAAAAAGAAAGAAGTTTATTAGATGGATAGATTACTTTTTGTTTATAATAAAGTGATTGCCAATTTTGCTGGATTAACTAATAATGTATTAAAAATTTAACGAAATTAAAATAAAACAATTTATTAAATATCTATACAAATAAAAACATTATTATTGATCAATATATGGACAAAAAAAATAAAGTCTTTCCTCCATGGGCAGAAATAAAAAATCGTAGTTTTATAATTATTTATTTATATAATTTACAATACTATTACAATTAGAATATTAATAATAATTATTCTTGTACAATTCTTTTATTTTATCATATTTTATTTCATTTCTAATATACTGAACACTCTTGCAACATGTTTGATTATTTCAAAGCATTATTAGCTACTAATGCTTTATTTTTTAAATAAATGTTTTTACATGTAGCCTTTATTTCTCTATGAAAAATTATCAATATTTTTACGCAGCATCATTGAATATATTTCGTTTTATTAGTGAAAAGTACATGGAATAATTAATTTTAAACTGACAATAACAGTGTTATATTTTAACAAGTTGGTTGTGATATTCATACGCGAGCGTATTAACTACACTAATATTATTCACCAAACATTTAATCTTCTAATTTTTTTATTGTGTTTAAGATTTAAATTTTAATTACAAATTTTTGATTTGAAATAATAAGATAAGAAAAATATTCAAAATCACTTGACCAGTGATAGTTTTAATTTTTATTTTATATTAATTTCTTTAAAATCAGTATAGGAATGAACGACATTTTCTAATTAATTGCAAAACAAGTAAAATATTAAAAGAATATAATTTTGATTAAAATATTGCTTAAATAACCTTTATATGATATATTAATTTAAAAATCTTTCTAATTTATTTGGTTAAGTGAAGTTTAGTCACAGGATTAAACATATTTCTTTTAATATATCTTATTGTAATGAATGATATCACATCATTTAGTATGTTTAAGAGAAACTTTGGGCAATTAATGAATTTAAACATAAATCATGAAATTAATTATAATTTAATTGCAAAATACAAACATATTTTATACAATTATACTTTACTACTATATTATTTGTGACATCATATTCTATTACAGTTTACACAATTTCTAATATTAAATTTTTTATATAAATTGATGCATGGTTGAAATGAATTTTCAAGTTGGAAATCAGTTTTAAAATATATATATTAAAAAATTTTAAAAAATAATATCTGAAATTTTACATACATAAAACTCTTGCTATTGTTTTAATTGTTGGTGCATTTGGTGAGTTATTTAACTAATAATTTTATAAAAATTTAATTGAAAATTTTTAAAATTATTTCTTCTAGTTCTAGGCGATTTTGCCCAAGCTAAAATTCTTAAATCAAAGCGTCACACCAATACGTTTGGGCCTTGCTTTAATCGACAAGTACCTGTGTTTGAATTCCCACCAAAACAAATAACAATACGTTCTAACCTCGGCGCTCCTGCATGGAGGTGATGGTGACCGCATTCCTGTTGCACAACCAAAATATATCATTTTGAGAAAATAATCTATATACTATAAATTTATTTTACAAGTAATCAAATGCATTTTTATGTTTACCATTGTTTAATATCTTAATAAGGAATAAAAATTTATTTCTAAATCTAACTTTTAATTTTATCAAGCTTAAATAATTATGTGCTAATCTACCTAAAATGGAGAGTACATATAGTATTGTTACTTTGATAAATTATTTTTGTTCGACAAACTTTCTAGATACTTTATCTATGATAGGTAAATGTTATAGAATTTTGA
>JAQFXN010003654.1:0-10682 GCA_034693365.1 Liacarus xylariae | reverse complement strand
TGGCGATCGCACATAGAAGAGTTGTGCGATCGAATGGGTGTAGCTCAGGCCGGAATCCAGAATTGGGTGGCGGATAGTAGTGAATGGAGGTTCATGGTTGCCGACCTTCAACCCCGACCCGATAGGATAAGGGGTCACGAAAATGAATGAATGAATAAATGAATGAATGAATGAAGATAGTTAAATCATTTTTTTTCATTAATGTTAGAAAAACAAAATTTTTTGCATTATTTATTTAAATTAATTTAAAATGCTAAAAGAAAAGCTAATAATAAGAATAAGAATAAAAATAATATATATATTTAGTTTTTTAAGCCATAGAAGAATTGAGAATTTATTTGGTTTCAGACAAATTCATTGTGGGTTTGATATGAAAAGAAAATTACCATTCGTTATATGTTTTCATAAGTCGTCCAATAAATACTATACTCTATGTTATAATTTATTGAAATCAAAGCTTTTATTTGTAATCTTTTTTCTTTTTTTATTGTTAATTCTTTTATTGAACCAAAATTTTATGTGCATTTACTGAAGTTTCGCAGAACTCAGGAAAAGACTGTAAGAGCTTTTCGATAGAGTTATTCTGTCTTATTCTGCAAAAAATGGTGTTTTCATTTCTGTAGGTTTTATTGGTTTATATTCTGAGATATCTTTGGTTTGAATCGCGTAAACATTAATTTAGTAAAAATAAATAAAATAATTTAAAATAAAAATAATTAAATTTCTAATAAAATTTATTTCCGCTCTTTTCTGGTGAACAAACATTTATTGCCAATTAATTATTCCAAATGTTTATAATTGTTTTGACAGAATTTTTTGGTTATTTAAACTAAATAACAGAAATAGTATTAAACAAGGATAACAAAAGGAAGTATACCTTAAATATTTGCATGATGCCACTTCAAATGGGTGTTTTGTTAATTTGTACTTTTACTTTACATCTAATAATTATAAAACACATGCATGTTTGTAAAATTAACCAAGAGCAAGGAGAGTTTTTGGTAACATTATGTAAAATTGGGTTAGGATTCGATCCAATTTAAAATTATATTTCACTATCTTTTCTTACAATGGATCAAATGAACACAATTGGATATAACTAAATAAAGAATTACATTAATGTCTTTTAGAAACAAATAATTTAAGTCAATTGGATCTCATAAACTGTATTATTCATTCATTTATTTTATTAACACCTTTTGTACATTTTAATGTTGCCGCTCAGTATTCGAATGCTACGTCTAAAGAGCCTGATACATTTTGTCCAATTGCTTCTAGAACACTTGGCGAACTCATTGTTACCAACTAGCGTTATTTACAGTGCAGGATCATTTAAAAATGTACTCGATATCCATCCTGTTTTTATTTGTCCATGTATTGTTCATCAATAATATTTTATGTTTCAATAATTTTCAATACAGTATTTAAGGATTAATCACTTTTTGGATTAACTAAATTCAGACTTTTTAAGCTAAAGATTCATTAATACTGATGAAAATATTTCATACTCATAGATAAAATCTATGAAAGCAATTAGTATTGAGTATAAAATATTTATTTAAAACAAGTATGAAATGAGATGTATGTTTTGATAAATGTTTTATAGTCAATACCAGGCCTTGCCTTGAGGTTAGGGATGCATAACCTGAATTGTTGTGAGGTGACACCTCTAGAAGTTGTGCCATAAACGTATGATTAAAAAAATAGTGGAATATCAAGAAACCTATGCACATCAATAGAGGAGCTCATTCAGAGTAGGGCATTTCTTTGCAAAATTTGCTAAACCTTGGCATGTGGTTGCTAGAGGGCGCTAAAATATATAGTTTAAATTAATGAATTTTAACACGTTTTTAACATCGATTATGACTAATTCGCACTTGCTGAATCGATCGGAAATAGTCCCAAACTCGCAAACAGACTAATTATTGAGATAATGGGCAAAAAACAATAATTAGGTACACAAAAGACCACAATTTTGAAAGTTTTTACATTTTCAAGAATTAAATATTCAATATTCGATTCAGCATGTTTGATTGATAGAATCAAATGTTCTCAGACCTTGGATCGGATCGGTTTGAATCGATGCGGATACAAGATCGACGCGGAGCTAGCATCAATCTAATCCTAGATCTGCAAAAATTTTGATTCCATCTAAATCAAATATGGTGAATTAATTATTGATGCCTTTAATCTTTAAAATCCTTAAAAATCTTTTGAAATTCTGGTCTTTATGTTCCAAATCACTGTTTTTAGCCCATTATCTCATTAATTAGTCTGTTTTCGAGTTTGGGACTATTTCCAATCGATTCAGCAAGTGCGAATTAGTCATAATCTATGTTAAAAACGTGTTAAGATTCATTAATTTAAACAATGTATTTTAGCGCCCTCTAGCAAATACATGCCAAGGTTTAGGAAATTTTGTAAAGAAATGCCATACTCTGAATGACCTCCTCTATCGATGTGCATAGGTTTCTTGACATTCCACCATTTTTTTAATCATACGTTTATGGCATAATTTTTAGAGGTGGCACCTAAGAACTGTGCCAAGTTATGTATCTCTAACCTCAAGGCAAGACCTGAGCTATAATAGCAATCTTAAGAGTTTATTTATTAAAAATTAGTTTAAATCTAGAATTTCTTACCATTTCAAAGTAACAAAACAAAAAGAAGAAGCGAAATTATTAATAAGTTATAGCCTATAAATCATAATAATCATGTCGATTCTAGTTTGGTTTGGTAGGAACAAATGTAGATTTAGCAATTGGTATAATTCCGATTCATAATATGAAATAAAAGGTTTTATTTTATAAACTGTACTTTTGTTTGGATATACATGACTGCACTATAATCTATGAGCTGTTAATTTAATAAAATTGATGTCTTTTCCCAAATATTCATTTGAGTCTTTAGGAAATCGATGTTTGGTTTGATTGCATTGAGTTTCTTCTCTAACTTATTTCAGATTAAAATGTCAACGAAATCGTTAACTCAATGAATGGCCAAAACTCTTTTCATTCAATTACTGGCGTTTTGTTAATTAAAATTTTTGAGTAAATAATTGAATGAAAGAATAGGTCACTCCTATTGTTGTTTTATATAACACTATTCTAATAAGAATTGAATTTTTTTTCTCTAAATAAGTCGAGTAATGATTGTTAGGATTGAAACAACTAATTCATTAAGAATATTGTGTAGAAATTCTATTAACATTTCATTTGAGTTAAGGTTCTATTTCTGATGCATTAGCACAACGGGAACAGTGGGAAGGAATCAGTGGAAAGACATAATTTTATTAATAACTTATTACTATTTCTGTTCACATATAAAGTGAATAAAGATTTCATTAGTTCTTTCCATACAATACTACTCCTCTTTAATATCATTGTTCTTTTGCTCGATTTTATTACTCAAAATTGTTTTTAACATTAATAATAACATAATTTTCTTAAAAATGATATAATATTAACATTAAATAAAGAATATGCAGAATATTCTATTTATAACAACTTATAGAAGTGAAAAAACATTAACGTTTAGATAAACATTGAAATTATTGTTAACATTAATAATAATTATAATAAATTAATATAATTATAAACTTCATGTGAATTCAGGGGAAAAATTGGTTCAGAAAAGACAATAAGAATGGGTGACCACAAGAATAATTCATTGAAACGAAGTATTGGCCCAATTAGTTGAAATGCAATCATAGGATAATACAACCACAACAACACGTCTGTGGATAGTCAGGTGCGTACACTCTCTTCTCCTGGCCATAAACGGAATACTGTTTTGCGGCCTTTCCTTTCCATAGATAATGAATTGTTGCGATAGGAATCAGACGAACCCGTTGTCTCTGAGAGAAGAAGACATTACAATAGAAATCAAATAAAATTGAAAGCCCAGTAAATCGAAATATTTTCTCATCAATTACTCAAATACTTGGCTAATGATATACACAATCAATAGAGTGATAGAGTGAATGAATGAAAGATAAAAAAAACAGCAAAAATAGCAGTTCTCATATGACTGTCCATCTATTGAACTTTATGTAATGATGGCATACCATATCATAACATGGCAAAGCATAGCATAGCATAGCATAGCATAGCATACCTGCATCAATAATTTTTCGTTGGATAAGTACGTATCCGAATGCAATTTGATTAGTTGTTCACTCGACTGATTTATTGTGTTGTCTGGAAAATGATTTATTGGCCACAACTATATGAATATAACAATTGATCCAATCATTAATCCCAAAAAACTTACTCTGTTTTTCGTAATATATATTCAAATTTCACTTTAATTAATCATTTTTTCTGAAACTTGTTTATACTTACCGTTGGTTTAAATTTTTAATATCATTTTTTCTTATAATTTAAGTAAAATAAATGATTGTTTACTTGAGTCTGTTCTTCTTCAAACACCACATCACCGGTCACTGCTTTGATTTGGTCATTGGGTACTGCAGTGGATGCCTTGTCTTCTATAAAGTCGTCGCAATGGTTAGACCTGAAAATTATATATGAATACAATATTATTAAAGCACTTAATCCCTAAATGACAATTCGTTTTTCCGTAGTTTTTTTTGAAATTTTTGTGCAAAAATGATTGCCCTCTCCGGACGTGATATGAATGGCTTTTAGAATGTTTTACTCTTTATTATTTGTAGGAATAAATTAAAACTCGACATACTATAATAGTATGCTATAATATGCTATAATAGTATACTATAATATAATATGTATGCTATTATTCAATATTATGCCAAAATTCAAACATTTTTTTAATTTTTGCAATCAATACTCTGTCGACACACAAGTGGTGCACAAGACATAAATTAGTGGTAAATATATATATAAAATATAGAATCGCATAAAAAATGCTAATGAAATGAAAGTTGTATTCAATTCATATTTTTTGTCTGCGAGTCATATAATGAGTCGTGTATTGCGTTCATTAACTGGCACTGAGTTAGTAATATGAGATATTAGACAAATGCACAGTTACTTTATTTGCTGTGCAGTACTGTATCTCAAATGTAGTGAATGTCGAAATGATGGTCGCTTTGAAATCATTAAACCTAATGATTCGCAAAAGTCTAACATTTGCTTTAACTTCATATATGTTTTGGGAAATGAAATTCATTGCTGTGAAACAGTTACAGTATAACACAGAGAATAGGGTTTTATTATGTGATGTGAATTGCATTACAAGTTTAACATTGATTACCACGTAATCATCAGACGAATAAAGCACTTTAGCTGACCAGTGCCTGAGCACGACTTGCACTGTATTCTGCCGTCGCCACTGCACTTCCAACACCGAAGACGTCCACTGCCCATACACTTCCAGCACCGCTCCCTTTCCCCTCCATTACCGAAACTGGGTTTATGTCCGTCGCCGTGACATGAAAAACACGATTCCTTTAGATTTCAATATTTTATAAGTTTTATTAATTGAATTCTTTAGATATCAATGATTTTCAATATTACCCATCCGTTGCCATTACAGGTAAGGCATCTCTTTCTGCCGACACCACCGCAAATGTGGCACATTCTGACTGAGGCCGAGTTGGGCACTTCCATCTGTGAGACATGATTCTGGAAATTAGCTGCCGGTTTGGCACTGATTGCCCATATATTCATCGCTTCTATACTTGTATGGCCTTCAATAGGTCCGCCCAAATATGGCTCAAATGACCAACAAATTTGTCGTTTTTCGGTAAACGTTTCCAAAGAATACTAATTATTATAATATATTTTGTGAACAAATTAATTATCCATCAAAACAATTAAAAGTATTTAATTTATGTTATTTAAATCAATTTAAGTGGAAATAAGATATTGAGATTTGGCCTAAGATAAAGAGTATGTGTGCCAAAAGCAGAGCACAAACGGGTTCGGATGCTTTGATGGCTTGACTTAACATATTTTCACTCTTTAACAAACAATTTGTCCGCAAATCAAATCACTAATAGATGGCTTAAAAGAATAATAATTGGATGAAATTAAACAATCATTTTATTAGGAATTTTAATTAAACTAAAAATAATTGTGAAAAATAATTGCATTTCTAAATCGGTATTAAATACTTTTACTGTCAATTAATCAACGCCTTCAGTCATTGTTATAGACAAATAAATTTAATGTCTATTTATTTATTTATTCAGTCGAAAAGCGTCTGAATTTATGAAATGAATGTCTTATTCTGTAGTTTAAAACAAAGACCCGAATTGTGTCTATTGGAGTGTTTTTCATGCCTTTGATGTAATTATGAATCGCTAAAGACGATAGGCTTAGGATAAGCTTTATTTATATTACAAGTATTGCATGTGTTGTGATGTTTTAGGGATTCAATTAGTGAATTCCCTCTACGAATGTTATGATTATATGTTATGTTTGTGCTTATGTTATATTCAGTTTTAAAAATAATCAACTTTTAAAAACTCGGTTATCTTACATGAAAAGCGCACATATGCTCTATTTTGATGATTGACATGTCTTTGGCGACTCCTTTCCCATAACAACATCGTTTGGAGATGTGTTTTAGCAATGCCTGACGCGCTTCCGATTCACTTATTTCTGTTGAACTTATAATTTTCAACGAAATATAAAAATTAAATAATAAGAAATAAATTCTGAAAAACTTTTCTTTAAATCATCAGATTTTTGAAATTCGTAAACAGATATTCAAAACAAATAATTAGAAAGTTTGAGAAACGTAACCAAATCTACTTTAACACTGAAAATAAATTAACTGTTAGGACGAATGCTAATTCTCTTTTATGCTTTTCTTTTTTTGCTAACATTAAACGCCAACAAAAAACAAAAATATTAAAAAAATATTTTAGATGTTGTCTTATTTTCTTGTTTTTATATACTTAGCCCTTGAAATATCTTAATTTTACTACTTTTCTACACTTCAATAAAAGAAAACAAATCAATGAAAATATTTTCAAGGAATATTCTGTTTTGTAATAAATTGTTAAAAGAAAATTAGTCCAAAAATAAGTTTTTAAGTTGTTTTTAAGTACACTTTAATTTTAAATCCAATTTAAGTCACATAAATTAGAAAATATAATCTAAAATTCATATTAATGTAGTTTTACATCTTATTTAAATGAATCATTGCTTGGTTAAACATTCATTTAGTTTTGAATAAATTCTTTTTAAATATAAAGAAATCAGCAATTTTTTAAATAACTTATTTCATGAAAACTCCCGATTCATTTGTAGTAAAGGAAAACAGTTATTTCCAATCAAATACAGTAATAAGTTTTATAAATATGTTTGTTCTGCAAAATGTATTCAAGAATATAATGAATTCATTAGTTCATAAACTACTCCATGAATTTAATTCAATTAATGTTTGTGAGAATGAATTCCTAATCAAATCTTGATTTTGTTAATTTTATTTTTGTTTATCTCAAAATGAGATCTAATTTGTATTCAAAAAGTGTTTGTCTCAAGCGATTTAATTAATGTCTCTTTTGATTAATCCTTTACTTTAAATCTTATTAATACTTAATTATAGAATTTTTGTTCCTTAAACAGAATTTACAATATATAATATTAAATGAATTCATATTTTTCACTTACTATACTGTATATATTTAGTCTGATTTTTAAAAATTTAATATACAGTTAAAATCAAAGTAGATCGAGAGATCTGTCTTTAAGTTAGCTTATCTTACATTACTAGTCCATACGAAATACATTAGGCAGTGAAGTATATGCTATTCTCGCCTCTCGATCTACTTTGATTTTAACTGTATGGGATTGATAATTAAAAATTAAAATTGCTTTAAAATCTTAACTAAGTGTGTCTGCTCCTGCTTTAACTTGCAGTATGATTGCACTATAATATTCATATAAAGTTCTTGAAATTTATCAATGAATTTGTAAACATATAAACAACTTCATATTTGACTATTAATAAACTATATACATTACATTCATTGATAAATCTCATGAACTCTATATGAATACTATGGTGCAATATTACTGCAAGTTAAAGTTTTACACCTAGATGAGGTTTTAAAGCAATTTTCATGTTGAATTATCGATCGCATATATATATATCAAAATAACTCAAAACCAAAAACGAAGAAAAAGTAAAAAAAATTTCATTTGTGAGTTTACAAAATCAAACCATTCAGATCGTATGTATGCATATAATATGTAAGGTTTGGTTTTGAGACTCTTATTGGTTCTTTAGGGTAAATGTGAATTAAAGTATAAAACTGCAATATAAATTTAATTATTTTATATACATTTGTAAAATTAATACTGAAAGATATTTCTTTTTGAACTTATACTTCAATTTTATAATGCAATTCCTACTTAACCTAAAGAAAAAATCAACAAAGAAGAAGAAATAACTTTATCTTCGTTTCTGGTTTTGAGTTATTTTGTTTCACATAAAACAGTATTGATTAACAAAACAAAATGAAATGTAGAAAGATGACATACCTGGGCAATGATCTGGTGGTTTCTTCTTCTTCATTCACTGATTGAGTGAGAGGCGGTGGCGGAACATCCACTTCAAGATAAAAAAAACCATTCATTAAGTTTTATTGGCGTATAGAGTATTAGTGATTAGTTTGATGTGAGGACTCGCACCTAAACTATCGAACTCCAAGTCTTCGGGTGGAAAATTTAGAAAAGTGTTCATTTGACAAGTTCTCACATAAACTTTATTGGTTTTGAATATTTTAAATTTATGTTTGTTTGTGTCAAAGACTCGCATCAACTCTATTGGAAATGTATTCACTTTTCATTCATTCTCTTTAATTAAAATTCACATAACTGTCAATCACTTTATAATCGAAAGTTTTTTAGTTTAAAAGTTGTAAAACTAATTCATAAAAACAAAATAATTATTTTGACATAACTTTTAAAATAATAATTAGAACTTCTCTTAAATAAATGAACAAGATAAGAACACAATTCTTGAATCGATTGACAATTATTTATTGATATTTAGATAACACTTCTTAATTGCAATTATTGTTTAATTAATCAATTAATACAATGACTTTTATCAATGAAATAGTACTCAAAATTGTTATCATTGATTGCAATACAGATAAACAGATGTTAGTTAAGTATTAAAGACGCGTGAAATTAGGTGTTCAGCATCTGATCCAATACAGCAATGATTCCGATAAACATTGAGCCAAGAATTGCATTTAATGCAGATTAACATTATTTACATTCAAAAACATTAAACATAAGACTTGAGTCAAAGAACCAGAACGAGAACTAAAAGCATAAGTTTTAAGCCAACAGTGAGAGGAGAGAGAGAGAGAAGAGATGATATAAAAATAGTTATATTTTCCTAATTCTGGGTCGCATTCGCGTCAGTATTTTGTAGGCATTTTAGAGATTAAAAACGCATTCAATAATATATGATTTCATTGATGGAAATGGTGTTTATATTAGTTGAGGAATAATTGAAATTTTATAAATTTATTTCCTTTAATCGCTTTTTATATAAATATTTAGAGCAAAATTCAATTCAAAATTATAAAACACTATTGATTTATTTATTCTGTGCTTTTGTGTTGTTATGATTTAAACAATTATTTTCATTGTTTGATATAATATTTGATTTATTGCATTAAATGATATTTTTAAACGAAAATCAACAAATGAAATCAGGATTTTTAAAATTACCAATATAATTCAAAGCAATGGTGTATAGAAACGAATCTATATACTCCTTTTTTCAAAAGCTGAGTTAAAAAGCTGTCGGTTCAAAATGTGAGGGATATTTTGAAAATGTTTACATATTTTTAAGAAGATAAAGCTATATCCTTCCCCATTTGGATATCTCTGATTAATTCACAATCAAGGATGACAATACTCGACTAAATAATTTTAAAAAAGAGAGGCTAAGCAGAGATTTTAAGCATTTCTCTCTAAATCATAAAAGAGTTATAAATAGGGGTAGAATGGCAAGATTAATTTATGGATTTACAGAATTCTTACATATTTTAACAATGATTTAATTTTTTCCTAATTTCATATAATGATCATTAGATTAAATTTAATAGAAAGACTTATCTTTCAGTTGACCACAACTGTGCTATATGTGCAGAATATTTTCGCAAAACACTGTCTGCTTCATCAGTACATAAATGCAAGTGATTTCACTCGCATTCAAGACTTATGTTCAATCGCAGGGTTTAAGAAAATATGATACAGTATTCAGAAGCAATCAAATATAGACATTTAGAAATTCCTATTAACTTCGTTTGTATATTTTAATGCAATAAAAATATGACTCAGACATAGATATTCATACAAAATATGCAAAAAAATTCAATAAAGTTAAAAATGGGTTTAAAATTACGTTTAACTAATTAGTAAAATGACATTTAAAAATCTAGAAACCTCATTAAATAAAAATATCTAAATCAAGCAAGCAGCTAAATAATAACATTTATACAAATAGTTAATTATAAATTGAAAAACTACTTGTTCAATAATTTAAATTTTATTCCAAAAAAATCATAAAATAAAATAGTAATTGAAGTCTAGAAATGAAGAATCAGGTATGAGGAGGAGCTTAGATGTTAATAAAAAGTACTAAAATTTTTGGTGCATTGAGAATATACATGAAATATAAACAGGTTAACTGATAGTCTGATACCAATTACTTACTATATTCTA
>JAQFXN010003653.1:0-10684 GCA_034693365.1 Liacarus xylariae | reverse complement strand
TCATTATTTCATTCTTGATAACTATTCCGCGCAATAATGCATAAAAATAAAGCCGCCTTTCTACCAACATTAGTTATGACCATAAACTTAGCTGTAGGAATATATACAAATCCATTATAGTTTGGCAGAATATTTATTTTGCCAAGATATCCGCATTTAGCCAATTTATGCACAGTATTCCTTAAACCTTTGCATTGATTTTTAACATTAGTAATCAGCGGAAGATAATGTTCATGCGAAAATAAGATCAGTAGCTGTAAAGTAGACGGAAGGCTGGTCAATATATTTTAGACATCCGAGTTAATCGCATTAGTGAGTTCCGGGTGCTTGATAGAGGGAGTAGTGCTAAGTGGTTAACACTTATTGGCGATTCAATTTTCAACTTTTTAAGAACTGTAAACTGACTTATATTTCCAAATGAGTCGTTGGTTAATAATTTTATACTTAAAGTAGAGGTTTTAGAGCCATAACAATAGGTGAAGAAATTAAATTCATTTGCATTAGAGGCAATGAATTGTGTAGTGAAATGAATCTTTCTTAGTGACCACGGGAACTTGAAAAACTTCTGCAAATATAGCCATTGAATTGGACCCATGGTGTGACATTTCCAGCACCCGTAGATTCTGGAAATATGTTAATAACTGGGCCAATTTTATATTTTTAGCCAAAGCAAACTCAAAATAATTTATGTTTGTAAACAGTTGGCCAAATTATGGTACAATCCGCGGATATAGTTGAAAGTCATTTGTGGTAAACTTTAGTTGTGACAAATAGAGATATTTATCAGCGAATACATATTTCTGCCAAACTTTTGAGACACACTGATAGCGAAACCTGTCTATTGGCAGGAGAAACTTCAATATATGTCCACACAAGTCATCTCCGAAGCAGCTGAACTGTGATCTGATTTCTTCATCTGTTGGTAAATAGTAGATTGTCAATTAAGCATTAATTTTTCAAAACAATTAAACTTACCTTTAAATTTTTCAATTAAAACAGTTTGTTTTTATAACTCATTTTGATTAATAATCGAAAGCAATTCTTAAACTGAATATCGATAATTAATTTCAGCAGTTTTTATACTCAATTGAACGTGACTGAGAATATGTAGTGGTTGCTTGTAAAACTTAATTTTCACAGAAATAAATGAATCATTAATGAAATACTCTATTTCTTGAAATTTCTTTCACTAATTTCTAGAAATCATTCTATATTTCAAAAAATACAGTTTTTAACCGGATTAGTTTATTTGAAGTAATTTCTAAGTGATTCTTTAAATTCCTTTTAATGGCTCATCAATATATACTTTAATTATTTTAGTAAATTAATTGTTATTTACCTTACAGATAAATGTCAGGTACGGCGTATGCTCTTATTGAACTCTACCAATATCTTCATATTGAGACGTTTTCCCTACTTAGGTGTTGACATTCAAACGTCCCTTTCGACCACCCGTCCAACTATGACCAGTTTGTTGATGTAAAGTGGTAGCGGGCGGACTATAAGGAACCGAAACGGTTTCCTATATCTGCTAACCAGTCATGGAAGGACCTGTCGGCCTTTATCAACGTGGAGTCTTCGTGTCTTAAAGCATAGGACTTAAGGCTCTACATTGTGAAAAATGAAATGACTACTAACCTGCTAAGATATGCGCTTTAGGTCCTCTTTGACGACTTGGATGGACTCCTGCTCCAATCGTCGTCGATCGTATGTTCCTTTTTGTCTTTATCCGGCAGTTTTTAGATGACGCCTGAATGTGTAGGCACTCAGGTCTACGTTGTGATGAGTAAAGTGGAATTCCTATCGCTTCGTCCTTCTTAGTCTTTGCTCTGTTGTTTTTGTCCTCGATTACTACCTCTGGATCTTCTATTGCTGTGGTTGTTATGCTGTATCGCTGAAAATTTAATTTCTATCACTTAAAATGGCTTGTAGACTGAATTGTAGTTTAGATTCACTTATTTATTAATCAAATAGTAACTTATAACAGAGAATACACTTAAGAAAATAATTCGTAGTTTATCAGTTTAATTGGGCAGAGTTTCCTTTAACCATCAAAGTATTGTTAGGACACAACTACTAACTCTAAGGGCACGGTCCTTTCTTGGCTTTCGCTGAGAATCCTCGCGTAGCGCCAAGCGCATCGCTTTTATCCCCTTAATTGGCAGTAGTGCGCCGGTTCGGGAAATGCTCAGAGCGAGCGTGGCATATTCTAGAATCTTTGAATAACAACTACACCGGAAGCGTATTATCAGATCAGAGATGCCCAATTTAGGCAGAGATGCTTTGTTCTGTGCCTACATTGTAGATGTAGTAAATATAGATTCACTTTTAATGTAATAAAGCTTTCAATTAACTATAGGCTTATCTATGCGGCGTAATTAGTGTTATAGGCTCTACTTATACATACTCTATGATTAGATAGCAGTTTACACGGCTTGAGGCTGACTGTGCACTTGAAGGCCTTAGAATATTAACTAACTTCTATGATTATATGGAGTGCCAATCCAATTTGCTCTGGCCAGTCAAGTGGTGAGGCCACACATCATTGTTAAAAGAAGTCAGTTCTAGCACAACTCTAACAATTAAGATATTGGTATACGCTAATGGAGTGTTGCTATGATGGGTCTAGTATATGTGGGGGTCAATGAATCATAGCGGGTTAATGATAGGATGCCGTAATATATGAAATATATTACAATATAAAAATCTTTACATGTTTTACTATTACACGTATTATCTTCAAATGTACTTCCTGTTCATCAATTTATTATTTATTAATATTTTACACTAATTATTTACTATGCTATAGAACAATTAGTCAGTATTGTCTTATATTTACTATTTAGTCCTATCTTTTACTGTGATTAAGCCTTAGTTAGTCCTATGATGCAGTATGTATAAGTCCTAATTACTACACAATAGTCCAATATGTAAGCCCTATTTAGTCCTACCTTATAAAGTGATTAAGCCCTTGTTGATCCTATGATGTAGTATTTATAAGTCCTAATTTTACTACTGAACTAACTTTATACAAAATAAATAGAAAATACACTAACTATATACCAAACAAACAGAAAATACACTAACTTTATGCCAAACTAATAGAAAATACTCTGACGCTATACTAAATAAAAGGAAAATACTCTGAAATTATACAAACAAAAGAGAATAATCACTCACTTTCTACTAAATAAACAGAGAATATATTAAAATTATATCAATTAAATAGAAAATACACTGACTTTAAATTAAATAAAGGAAAAATACTTTTATATTATACCAACAAAAGAGAAAATACACTGACATTATATCAAACAAAAGAAATCTATCACTAACTTGATACCAAACAAAGAGAAATTAGACTAACTTTATACAAGAAAAATAAAATATAGATTAACTTTTTACTGTGGAAATAGAAAATACACTAATGTTATACTAAATAGAGAAAAAATTCATCAACTTTATAAAAAACAAATAGTAAATACACTAACAATATACCTAATAAATATGCTACTAACTTTATAGTAAACATAAGAGAATAAACCATAACTTTATAACAAACAAATAGAAAATAGACTAACTTTATACCCAACAGAGAGAAAAGACTTAACGTTAAAATAAATAAGTCCTGTTCTATATAGTGACTAAGCACTATTTAGTCCTACCTAAAACTATAAATAAGCCCCATTTAGACATATCTTATAACGTAAATAAGATCGGCCTCTCGGCCTTTGTCCTAATTTGACCCAAAGACTGTTGAGCATAAGCTTAGCTATAAATCGTAATCCACTGTTTGGTATAATTTTATCCTTATCCAGTAGTACATATACAATATTAAAATAATAGTTTAAAATAGGACTTAAAATAATCTGTTTTATTTACCTTCTCTTCTCTTAAACTCCTCAATAAATTCTCTTTTCTCCTCCTCACTATTCAGATGTCTTGGGAAACCTGTGGCCTCTGTCTTCAATCTCAACCACTTCTTGTTATACTCTTTGAATATTTTGTAGGACTTTTGCTCGTAATGCAGCACTTCGTAGATTTTCGATATCTTATACCCGTGCGATACAGCTAATTGCAACTCTTGTGTGCACCAAGTACCGAACATTTCTCTCTCTTCCACCCAATGTGTGCAGATTTCTGGACCATTTATCCCCATTTCTGCACATAACCGACAAAGAGGAAACAATAACTTTTTGTTTGCTCTCATTGGCAAAACTGATATAAAGAGGTCCTGAGTCGGTAATACTCGACATTTAATAAACAAGAAATATTCACTGATATCATAATTGAAGTTTTCTGTTATAACTTCCGGGTGATCAACAGGATAAGCCCTGTTTGACAGCACAAAAGGGTATAGACTGCACAAGGCTAAATATCGAATTTTTTCGTGAGGCCCACACTCGACATTAAATTTGAAATTATTAGTCCTCCCGCCAAAGAAACTCTCCCGAATGTTTATATGGCCATACTTTTTGATCGAAGCGTAATGTTTTATTCGATCATTGAAATACTTGCCTTTATCCCCGGAAGGATATTTTGCTCTGAGATTTTAGTACTCGTACTCCCAGATGTTTGTCAATTGAATCCCTCCCTGTTCGTAATATTCGATCTTAAATAAATAAAATAATATTAATTTTAATGTCCAAATGAATTTTATTTAATAATTTACCTTTTCCTTTTCAGCAAAATGAACATAAAAGAGCGACTTATTATTCAGTTTTTAATGATTTTCATAGCGATTTTCAGGAAAACATTTTTCACATCCATGGGCTATGAAGTACTCTAAGGCGGCACTCGGTAACATAACATTGCGAGTAATCGGGTCTATATCGGTCTCTTTAATAAATAAATTATGGAACTCCATAATTGCCATCATTAATATTTTGACATCATTTTTGCAGTTTTTTAAACTCTTCTTTGAAATTATATGTTACGGTGAATGAATTATGCCATTCAGTATTCTCTTGGACGGCTTTAGGGGTTATGTAAACCGCACCAAATTGTTTCAATTCTGATATTGTACCGACATATTTCAAATTTTCGTATTTGTTGAAGAGATGGGGGAAAAGCCTTTTACCAATTCATTTTCAAAACCAAAACACTTTGATAACTGGGATAATGGCTGTTGGAAAAAGCTTAAAGAATCAAAATATCGAACGTTTCCAACATCGACTTTTAAGACTTTAAGACCACTCATCATTACTTCTACATCGGCCATTTGTTATCAATCATATCCTGCATGATGAAGTGTCCATCATATCCCCTCGCGTTATGTGCGAAAACATATACCCTAATTTTAATTTTCGTTGCTCTGGGTGCGATGTCTTCGTATAAGACTATTGAATTGCTCCACACAGTCATTGCCAAAGAATACATAATTTCCGATATCACAAGTGTCACAGATTTGTTTATTGGACCGCCGCTTATTCTTGCTGTAATCCCAACAATCATTACAAGATAACGCGTTTGAATAAAACAAATGATTAATGATATTGTAAAATTAATTTATTTATGAATTCTTACCAGCTATGAGAAGTATAGGCGCGTGTTGATTGCCTTTCAGCACTGGATTGTAGTCCTGCATTGACTCGATGTCATAGCTGACAATAATTTTATTTTTTCTATCTTCTGTATTCAACCGCTTCTCATTCGGAACTGTCATCATACAATAATGTGGCTGTTCTTCATATTTTTTATCACATTTAGTACAGGTAAGCACATCGCACTCGTGTTTCTTTTTGTGATTTTTTTTATACGAGACATCACATGATGGGCACATAATTATATTTTCTTCTTTGATCACATTACTACAGAATAGATTCGCTCTATGGTTTTCGTAACACTCGGCATTATTAAATGAACGGTTGCAGATGTCACAATGCACCAGTTCAATGAGTTTACATTCACCCAACGCCATGGAATTACAGGCCTTACACCGGTTATTACATTTGTGATTCACTGTTCTATGTTTTACAAACCAATATCTGCAATAATTGGCGTGTTTGTAATAAATGTTCAATGATTTTACGAAATTGTAATGTCCGTTCCTTTGCCGTCTGTGATGTACTCCGACACAAGTTTGTCTTCATGTTGTCTTTCATCATAATAAAGAACATTTTCGCCAGAGTTTTCTGCAGAGATGACAACTGAAATGGTGTATCGTGGCACTGATACATAAATCTCTGTACTTTGTGTTAGTAAGCAACTCTGAGCGGTCTATTGAGATTGAGCCCCATATCTCGGGACAATCGGCGTATACCCTCTTCTTGAGTAAAGTTTTTAATTCGTTAGGGGTTCTTAATCCTTTCCCATTCTTCGTTTAAAGCTTTATACACTTCTAATGTGAGGTCTTTACTAACAACTTCGCAATGATAGTATAAACAGTCAAAAATTGCTCTTTAACCGCAAGCATTATCTGTAATAAGGAACAAAATTAGATTTTAAATAAAATAATTATTTATTTTAATATACCTTTGTTTTTGATTTTAATAACGCATCTTCTTCTATCAGATGTCTCTTCTTGATTATTATGCACCGCGTAGTTTTTCTGCCAACCCATTCCAGACAGATTTTGGGTGATATAGACGCTGATATCAAATAGGATTAAATTCTAGAATTGCTTTGGGCGCTTAAATGATAATACAAATTAGAAAATATATTCAAAATAAAGATGTATTAATTTAACCTATAAAAATATTGTAGTGCTTGTGATCGGTATCTGGTCCGCGATACCAGTCCTTAATGGCAACTGAATACATATCAGAGGGTTTATATTTTCCTTTAAACAAATTATCCTTCAATATGCTCTCAATATCGCCTCTTCGACCTCAAACAAATTGACTTTTCCTTTCAAAAAACCAATATTGTGTTTAAGGCCTATAGTTTTCTATTGCTCGGTTCTCTCGAATTTGGTGGACACTAGTGGGACTGACTCACTAAGTATATCATAATCGAATTGTGGGAACGCTATATTGAAAATTATATAAAATATTTATAAAAATATATCAAATGTAATAACATACGTGTCGGTGACTCGTCCGCTCCACCACATTGAATACTTTCCGTTTCATTACTGGTACCGGCTAACATTAAAGGGAATACTGCTTCACTCACCATTTGGCAAGCCGGACTGGTCAATTTCTCCGGCACTGATTGAGCAATCGGCTCTACATATAAACAGTTCTCTTCGTAGAACTCGTCTGTAGTTAAAAAAAATAAGTTAATATTAAATTATAAATTAGTTTATATGCACATACTCATTTCCATTTCCTGAATACTGCCCTTGTATTCCTCTTGTGGGCAAACATCGACCACTTCATCACTCCCTGAATCGCACACTTCCTGAGGAAATTCCTTTTAATCATCTGAAAATATTTAACAATAGATTTATTATATATTAAAATAATCAAAATAACCAATAAATTACCTGATCTACGCTTTTTGCAGTAACTGTGGTCTGTCTGTCTGTGGTTGTAACATCATTTGTGTCAATCATTTGTATCCAAACTCAAAGCAAACATTAATTTCAATTCAAATCTATTTTTTATTAAATTGTATTCACAATTAATTCTGTGATTGTCTATAATCAACAGTAATTATAATTACATTTTTTCTATTATTGTCGTATAGTTTGGGATACAAAGCATTGCTTTGCTGTGGAGAAGCACTTCATTAAAAGAAACTACAGTTGAACTGAATTTTTGTGAATTTGTGACTTAAATAAAGTGATTTAAATTATAATTAAGCGATTGATTGCCGTAGTGTTGGCTTTAATATAGTGCGGTCTATAGTGTTGTGTCAGTACTCTATAAACACATTAAACAACAATTGTTTCGTCGATTAATACCACTTTTGGGTGAAATTATTTTCAAATTAAATCTCTATTTAAATGTAAATGAATTGAATTAATATTAGAATTATTACATAATTTAAATCCAAACCCAACCCAATGAGCATAATATCTAACAAATATTTAACCCTTTTTTTGTTACTCTATTGGAGTAGTGTTTTAGTGAGCCTTAGGCGCCAATAGTTTTCATATATATTTGATTGCATTTCTCGATAGGAATTATAGTTCAGTTCAGTTCAGTTGCTGTGAATCAATCATTGGATTAATAGTGAATTAAATTATTCCCAAATATTATATGGAGGAGTAGGAGTAGGAGTTGTGAGATATGGAGGCGGTTTGGGTGGAGGACTAGGCAGTGGTCTGAGTTTGTGCATCGGTGGTGGTGTAGGACTGGTTAATAGTTTAGGCGGTGGTCGTGTCAATGCAGCTGTGCTCAGTTCCCGTAGTGTACAAGTGATTCCAGTGGACAGTAATATAGGCTCCTCTGCGCCTACAGTCGTAGACATTGATTCCGGCGAACAGCCAGTGGTCCTGAACTTCATATCCCGTTCCAGTGCTCTGAAGACCACTCAAACCCATATCGAACGTCATTACTCTATCAAACACTAGGTCTCTGTTGACGAACCCCACAAATTGGTACACGAAGTGACCCGTCCTGTCATCCAAGAGGTCCGGGAAGTGATTACTCCCTTTCGTAATGTCAGACAAGAGATCAGACCTGTTGTGGAGAACGTGCAGACAGTTGTGGCCACAGGTCAGGGACAAGGTCTCGGCGGTGTTCTCATTCGCGGCGGGCTTTAAGGTGGACACGGAGGTGGTTATGGAGTAGCACTTTGAGGCG
The DNA here is from genome assembly GCA_034693365.1 of Liacarus xylariae. Classification (NCBI taxonomy): domain Eukaryota; kingdom Metazoa; phylum Arthropoda; class Arachnida; order Sarcoptiformes; family Liacaridae; genus Liacarus; species Liacarus xylariae. The sequence continues at coordinate 1,991 of JAQFXN010003653.1, read as the reverse complement.
GATATGGAGGCAAAGTGTTAAGCCTTGGCAGTGGATATGGAGGTCTTTCTAAATACTAGTGAATATTAAAGAATCTCTACTTTTTAGACAAATATTTTATAATTTGAAAGCATTTTCTTTACCAATGATTTCTTTACTATATTTTTATTGATTCAATAGTTTTTGTTTTTTGTTAAGTTTTAAAAAGTTTTGAATTCAAAATAATTTAATAATAAATTCAAGTCTTATGTGATATGAAGTGAAATAATATTTTCATTTTATTCAATCAAATAGTTATTACTCATCGGTCTCTTCGCACTCCACTGTTCTGCCGGTGGATATGGAGGGGGTTTGGGAGCTAAGGATTTGGCAGTGGTTTAGGCCGTGTATTCTGTGGCGGAGTCTATGGTTGTTTTGGAGCCGGTATAGGCGGGGGTCGAATAAACTTTACATTCATTAGCACAAGAAGTATAAGTGTAGTACCAGTGGTGTAGTATTTGGTTTTTTACCTTACTCCTCCCTGAGCATTTTTCATATTTTGAAAAATTTATACCCCCCTGACTTTTTCTCAAAATTCCCTTCTCTATTCCCCCTGACTGGGAAATCCTTGGGTACCCCTGATATACTTTATGTTCAGAGTTTATAAAATTAAACCTGATAATGATATCTATGATTCTACTATTATTTATTATATTTTAATTTTTTGCAAATAAAAACACAAATATCAAGATCCATTATTTCCATATTTTTAAAAATATTTTTAAACATATTTTAAAGTACAGTATTTAAAAATTATAATTTTGATTCATATTATATATTAAAGTATGTAAAACATTAAATAAGAATTACTAATAATTAGTGAATGTTAGGTAACTTTTCACTCCTTCCTGACACAAATTACTCCCATAAACACCATATCCTCCTCCACCATAACCAACTCCATAACCACCACATCCTAAATGATAGCCATCGGCAGTGCAGTGAACAGCGAATACTTCAATAATTGATAACTGTATTGAAATTAATTTCATTATTAATATATAAAATATCGTAATTCGTGTATCACTCGTAACGCAGTTTATGAATGGGAATTGGTTTTTGATATTTGATTCAATTTTTAGCTGTAATTCAATTAATTGTAAATAAGTTTAAATCAATTTTTCCCAAATTGTATTCTCAATTAAAATGATTTGAATTTTATTAAGTGATTGATTGGCGTATAATATAGTGCTGTTTATTATATGAAGTGTTGTGTTATTTTATTTCTGAACTAAAATTATATAAAATCTTTTGATGAGAGAATTTTATCTTTGATATGGAGTAATAGGTGGCGGATATTAAACAATTGCTCAGACCTCACAAGTCCTTAATTTTTTTGATAGAAATATACCAATGAGTTCATTGACAAATAGGATATGAAGTGAATTAACTGTATTTTTGTGTAATTTTCAGTTATTTTTAGATTTATTTAATTTTATGTTTAATTATTTTTATATTTTTCTCGACTTAACTATTGATTGATTACTACATATATTCTGCTTATAATATATATTTTGTGTGACTTTAATATAATTAAAGTTATATTTCTATTATATAAACAGTAATTATAATTATATTTTTTTCTGTTAGAGTTTAATTGAAAATTGTCATCAGTTATGAGTCACACTCAGCCCTTGACATCGGCAGCAGTGGTCACACCATTGCCGACACACAGAGCGATGGGTGAAGTGAATCACATTTCACTCCTTTTAGACAATTTAAGTACACATTATTTGAACGACACTTACAGTGATATAACGCTAGTCATCGGTGGAGAGAGACTTCCGGCGCACCGACTAGTGCTGGCAATTAGTAGTGATTACTTCCGGGCATTACTTTATGGAGGAATGAAGGAATCGATAGAAAAGGAGATACGATTAGGTGTGAAGTCGATTGAGGCCTTCAAATGTCTGCTGAAGTACTTATACTGCGGTCTCATTGACCTCAAGGGCTTCAAAGAGGAGACAAGTGTT